>PVJH01003694.1:0-137474 GCA_004026705.1 Nesogale talazaci | reverse complement strand
TCCCATCCAAGATGGCTCACTTGCAACCTTGTAATTAAGATTAAATGGGGATTAATGAACTAATATATGGACTTGCCACATGCTAAAATCCCACTAGATATTTGCTGTTATTTAAAGTAGGAAAACAATATCAGCTCACCTATTACTAGGTCTATGGGAAATAGTGCATCTAAATGCTAAAAACACTATACACACACACATACACACACACACCAAACACAAATCATTGTTGTTGAGTTGATTCTGACTTATAATGACCTTATATAGTGTTCACCAGGGTGTAAGTCTTTTATAGAAGCAGAAACCCTCCTCTCTCACCTGCAGAACAACTAATGGATTTGAACAGTTGACCTTGTGGTTAACAGTTCAATGTTTACCTCCATCCCCATTAGGACTTCTATCTCAAGGACTTTCAAATAACCTGTCCCATGCAATGTCATGCCAACCCCTCTCCCCCCAAAAACAAACTCACAACCATTGAGTGGATGTTGATTCACACTTACCCTAAACAACAGAGTAGAACAGCCTCTGTGGGTTTCTGACACTGTAACTCTTTACAGAGTAGAAAATCTCACCTTTTTCCTGAAGAAATAGCCAGTGGTTTTGAACTGCTGCCCTCGCAGTTAGCAGTCCATTGTGTTGCCCATTATGCTACCAGGACTCCTCTAAACCCAGAAACTTACTTAAATCTCACAATCAATCTGTTCTGTGACCTTTCTCAATGTGTTTCTCTATGCATGTATTTGTTCTCAAGTTGAAAGATTCAATAATTCTGGTTCTTTAATTCTGGGTTCTTGGTGAACAGTCATATGAAATCTGCCCACAGGTGACTAGACTTCAATTATACTAAGTTTTTGGTACATGTAGACATAAGTGACATACATTCTGAAAACAGAAGAAAGTGAAACGGAGTTGAAGACTTGCTGGTGACTTTTTGAAGTAAGAAATCATGATCGATTCACCTTCATTATTACATATTGATGAAGCTGTTTGTCCTGCTTTCGTCTTTCCTTAAATATTCCATCACTTAAAGCAAATTATGTCACAAAAGATGCTCCAGGACTTAGAAACACCTGTCTCTGAAAATCTGGTCTCGGCTCACATCTTCTTAGTAAAATTTGACACTGACACAGACTGTGTCAGAAGCCAGAGCTCAGGGGCAAGTCTCCAAGGAGATCAGCAGAAGCAGTTGTTCAGGGTGTTGTAGAGATAGAATGGGCTTGGGGATGCTGCTGGATGCAAGAATTGATTTTCCCTGAGGTTAGTATGATTTGAATCATCAGAACTCACATAAGCTTATTAAAATTTTAATTTGCTAAGAATTATTTTTTTAATATAAAATGAGATGTGAGAGAATAAACCAAAATGAGTTTGTTTGTTTTCTCGGAATATTTCAAAGATAGATTCTCTGGATTTTAACATGTTTTTTTTTCATTTTTGTGTGCTTTGTTTTTTTAAAAACTTAACACAATTGGAAAATTATGAACTGGGCTGCTAACTGTAAGCTCAGTAGTTCAAACCTATCAAGCCTCTCCCTAGAAGGAAAATGAAGCTTTCTGCTCCCACAAAGAATTATAGCATCATGCCTGGGCTCTTAAAGGCTTGTTTCCAAACATGCAGCCATCTAAGTGAGATGTGTATGGATTATAAATCCATGTGGAAGAATCATACCATCATCAGTCACAGAAGGATTCTAAGTTATTCAGCCACAAGCCGAAGGTAGAATTAATAACAGACCTAAATTTTGAGAATTCTGTTTGCAGAAGGCTATGGATGTTTGTGAGACCCCAAGATTAATTTGCGGGAACTGCAAAGGATACATGCGTAAGCCTCTGCCAAGCTACCTCAGTCCACAATGGAGGGATGGGAAGAAAGCGGTTACTAAAGAGAGAGCACTGGAGAGGTGCACGCAGGAGATCACAGGTGCGTATGGAAGATCACAGGGATAAACCTGACTGGAACACTGGAAACTTTGTCTATTTACCACCACCACCTGCCCCCCCCCCGCCCCCATGCATGCTGAAACTGATCTGGATTTCAACATTATCTGTATTTTTTGTCTTTGTTTGCTCATGCTAGGAATGATCTCTGATGCGTTATGTCAATGGGGGGCCATCCCCCTCTTGAAGCTGTGTTACTTGGGGTTTTTTTTTCTGTTTTTCCATATTTGAAGTGCAGGATTGATGGACCTAGAGGCACAGCAAGTAGATTAAGGGTCAGGGTGGTGGCAGGTAGAGTAGGGGTGGTGTGAAAGGGAGATGATGACGTTGAGTTCAGGAAGGGTAATAATGTTTGGAAACTGTGCTATTAATTGTACAACAAAGCTTGATATGATTTAACTATGGAATGATATATGTATTAACTCACAATTAAAAATAAATTGAGAATGTTTGCTTCGGCGGCACATATACTAAAAATAAATTGAGAAAGAAAGATAAGGAGAGTAGAAGGGAGGTGGGGGGGACAGTTTCAGAAATCCAAAGGAGCAAGTCTCCTCTCTTCCAGAGGGTAGCCGTGACTCAACTAGCCATGGGTGTAGCTGGGGATTTGGTATAGTGATGGTTAGAAAGGTCCTGCGTGGCACAGGTAGTTTGTGCTCACCCGCTGTTGGCATAACCCCACCAAGTGGCACCACGGAAGAAAGACATGGCACTCTGCTTTGATAATGACCACAGCAAGAAAGCCCTGTGGAGCTCAGCTCTGTACTGTTCACCCGGGGTGACCTTGGGTTGGAACTGATGAGAAGGCCCAGGACTGTGTGGAAAGAATGTCTTTACAGAGTCATAATGTTCATTTGTTCACACCTTCGGGTACTCATGCATGCGCACACATTCATGTAAATGTATACTGTGGTCCAGATAAAGTGCCCAAACATTAGATTGTAAAATTATCTGTGGTGACCTATAAGGCAAATTTCTTTCTGTCCCATCATGTCATTACAATGCAATGATTCTCAACCTGTGGGTTGTGACCCCTTCAGGGGTTGAATGACCCTTTTCACAGGGGTCTCCTAAGAGCAACAGAAAGCACATACTTCCAATGGTCTTAGGAACCACTGAGACATCACTCATCTATCCATCTCCAGGCAGGTCCTCCCACATGCAGAAATGCCCACATATGTATACCCAGCATGAAGACTGTTACCCCGCTACAGTGTGCTTCGAAACAAAATTTCTTTTATTTGTTTTAGAAATACATTTTTCACAATATATAATTGCATATTGTTTTGTGAGCCATCACTATGCTTTAATGATGTTCAATCTGTAACAATGAAAGTGCATCCTGCATATGAGGTATTTACATTGAGATTCATAACAGTAGCAAAATTACAGTCATGAAGTAGCAAAAAAAATAACTTTATGGTTGGGGGTCACCACACCATGAGGGGCTGTCTGAAAGAGTCGTGGCATTAGGAAGGTTGAGAACCACTGTTATAATATTTTATAATACTACAGCCAGATAGAATCTGAATGCACAGACATAAACTGAAAATGAAAATGGAAACAGTAGATTTCTAACTGGCAAAGCCAGCAAAAACCACAGTGTCACATTTGGCCTCTGCAAGTCCTTAGGGAATTGCTTCTGTGCCAGTGGTAACTGTGCATTTATGTTCCCCTGAACAAAAAAAAATTGTTTTCCAAAATGTCCACACTGTTATCCCAGATACACTAAGTCACTGACTGGTTTGGACTATGCAGCTATAAAGAAAATAATAAAAATAAAATCCTTCTTAAATCAAATCCATGTTTTTTATATATTAAAGTCTGACCATCTGTATGGTATGCCTGCCTCGTGACATCTCAACCCTCCGTCAAGGCTGTGTTGCTGGAAGTAGATTTAAGCCCACTTTGGCCAGTCTTCCCCATTCGGTAATGTCAGGCAGCCATATGTACATGTCAAACATAATATCTTATTCTAAAATCACAATGTAGTTAAACAGTAGCCTTGGGAATTGCTGTCATTTAGTTCACTGTGCATTCAATTAGCAGAGTTCCTTTCCTATGCTGGTAAAATTTGAACAATCCGCACTTACCATTCATCCCCAAAATGAAGCCATGCAGATGAGTGGATATCTTCAGCTCACCCAGAATTCTTCCCCAGTTATTCAGATTGGTTCTCATCCTTCCTCGATACACAGAGATTATGGGTTTAAACTCCCACACTGTGGCTGAGACAACGACAACAACTCAACGCATAAATGTGGATGATCTAATTTTAGTTGGGTGGCAGTAAATTCTCCTGCAGAAAGACTACGTGCCTCCTTGTTAGAAGGACAGGAGTCATAGCAAGTCATGCCTTTGATGCAAAGCACTTTTGCATTTATTCAAGTGTGTAATGTACAATCTGCCTTAAGCAGCTCGTGTTGCTGACAACATCGCAGATTCTCCCCAAGCTGTTTATTGGGTGAGCATTGTTTTGTAGGATATTGATGGAATGTCACGTAGGAAGTAACACGAATTATAGGCATTCACCACAATGTATTTAGTAATCTGTATAATAGATTTCAAATTCTAGTATATAAGAGGGGCCTAAAGGACCCACAGTGGCTTATGCACTGGACGGCAATCCACAGGGTTGGCATACAAAACCACTAGCCCTGCCTTGGGAGATAGACGGGGCTGTCTACTTCTATAAAAGATTACAGTCTGAAAAACCCACAGGGACAGTTCTACCCTGCTTTACTGGCCTGCTTTGAGTCTGCATCAGGTCCATGAAAGCGAATTTGATTTGATTTGTATGAGGGGGCTTAATGAAAAACAGAATTAAAAGATAATGTAATTTTCCCACAAACTTTGTGAAATATTTCTATCAATACATATATATTTACCTATGTATGTAAAATATGAGTATGCATTCACCTAAGCACATCACACTCATCAATGATTTCATTGTCCGAAGTTTCAAATTTATAACAATAACAGAAGCTTTGTCTCTTTTGTATATTAGCAATGCAAATCTGACAGTAATGAATGCTGAGGTGTGAGGCAAGAGTAATGCTGACTATAATGGCTAAGTGACTATGCCTCAACTTGGCGAGGTCACAGTTCTCTGTGGCTTGGCAATCATGATGCAATCAACTCATTTTTGTGATCTCATGTGCTTGTCCTCCATTTTCCCATAACACTGATCCTTGCATAATGACTTGGTCTTTGGATCTAAACATGTGAAAAGTGAGAAACTAGTATGTCTGTGTACGCAAGTGGCCTTAGAAAAGTTCATAGGAAAAATGAAAATTGAATTTTTCCCATGTATTTTTGAAAAGCCTTCATATATACAAATATTTATATACATAGCAGAAAGAACCCAGTGACTCTGTTGGAGAAGTCTTGGGTTGCTGACCCCAAGATCCGAGGTTCAGGATCACCAGAAACCCAGAAGAAGAATGATGCGGTTGTCTGTTCCCTTAAAGTTTCATGTGCCACTGTGTGGTCATACATTTCAGTGATCTCTCACATGTGAAATCTCACATCTCTCAATCACATCTGAACTCTTCTCTCAAAATAAAGATATGAAATTGTTCAACAAGTTAAACAAAATATTTTTAGAGAGGACAGGCCTATACAAGGGAAATGAAGACTCTGAGTGCCCAGCTTCAAGATGGAAGGTTTATAGTCTTGAAACGCCATTAGAGGGTCGCTATGAATGGGAATTGTCTTGATGGCAGTGGGTTTGGATTGATTTTTTAAATACATATCAAAAAACCACAGGCGGTCACAGAGTTTCTTATTTTTCTTATTCTGACACTTGGAAAGGGCAGAATCAGAATGGGGTTGGGCTCAGATCCTTGTTCTGTCCATGTAGCCAGGTGTCAGTAAGCTTCTTGTTAAAAACTCAACTTTTTCTGCTGTCAAACAAATGTTCCTTGCCTAACTGCCTTGAGATCACACCATAAAATATGGTCTCTGCCAAAGATGCTAGTTTTAAATAATGATCTTTAATTGTCATTCTGTGTGCTTTTTGGAAAATGGTTGTTCACAAACATATGTTCCCGCACCACCTTTCCCATGACAATTGCTTCAGAAGGTTGTAAACCTCCTGCCTTGTGCTGGACACTCGGAACCTTTATTGCCCTCCCATGGGCCTGTCCTCTCTGAAAACTTTTTCTTCTTGAATATTTCATTTCTGGAATAATTTCCTGCCTTTTCTCTCTCCTGGAAGAAAAGTTCAGAGGAGATGTGGTTCCCATGGAGACCCAGAGACGTGTCATCACTTAACGTATGACCACATGGTGGCACATGGGACTTAGATGATTAGATGCTGAAATACTTTTTTAGAGATGAGAAAGATCCAAGAAGAAGGGGCCAGTTATGAGCACTGGGAAACCTCCGTGATGGAGTGACAGAAGTGCCCAGAGGAGTCTCAAGCGTTCCCAACTACCAGCCACTAGCTTTCTGGCCTCTTCTTTGGATGTCTTCTTTGGCAGTGACTGGGAGCAGACAACCACTCCCGATCATTGTCACCTGCTGTGTGGTGTCCGTGAGCCGGTTCTGACTCACAAGAACCCAGCTTAGGGCAGAGTAACACACTGCCCCGCCTTGTGCCATCCTCACAACCCTTCTCATGTTTGAGCGCAATGTTGCAACCGCTGTGTCTGTCGACCTTGCCAAGGATAAGAGAGGTGCTGGACTTCTTGGTGGCTTTGTTCTTTGTCATAAAATCTGCCGTGTGGTGATCCGTGGCAACCTAGCATGAAACAATACAGCAACATAACAGTGAATTCCTCCTGACACCTGAAGTCCAATTTCTGTTCTCTGGGATTACTGATAGGCAGTAAGCTCATGGTTTTTCTCTCTGAACCCCAGTTTCCTTATCTGTAAAAGGAAATTCCTCAGACTTCTTATCAAGGGATTATCTGGAAACTCAAAGTATATGTACTTGAGTGTACTTGGTACTCAGTGCCCCTGGGGATTGCCTCTATTTGGCCACAGAATCATAATTTGAGAAGAATATAAAGCTCAGGATGGAGTATAAAACTCACCCCACTAGATATTGAGGTTTCATTTGCATAAGAATTATCAAGGATGCTTGTTAAAAATGCATCTCAGTACCTTGCCCCCAATAGTTTCTCATTTCCTTGGCCCAGGAAGGAGCATGAAACCTTTATTTTAACAGACATGCCAGTGAGTGTTTGCATAAAACTGGATCATTGGTAATCCATGCCATCATGGGGCAGACCATTGGATACAAGAGGTGGGAATTCCTGAGAAATAATGAGGAGGAGAATAAATGAACATATAGACTAGAAGATCTGCAGCCTATCTGACAATCTAAAGCTTGTAAAGACTACAAAACATTTTATGATTTTTTGAAAGGAAGAAAAGAAAAGGAACTCTCTAAACTTATGATTTGGCACAGTGGAGCCCTGATGGCATAGTGGTTTTTCTTTGGGCTGCAAATATAAAGATGGGAGACAAGCAGGCTCATGTTGGGTGGTGAGGCAGGGGTGGGGTTGTATGTGTGCGCAGTCAAACGCCTCCACTTGGTTTTGAAGGCTGTGACTGTGCAAAAGCACATCGCCTGGCCCATCTCCCAAGGTGACCCTGGGTTGCTGCTAGCCAACCAGCTTGTGAGAAGGTATCCACAGCTTAAGTATTTGTGTCACTTCTTTAATATTTTAATTCACTCAGATAGGAAGTTTTTCTTCTATGAAATTTGTGGACCAAAGTTTCGGCCACACTGAAAATAACTTACTGTAGTTGAAATACCAATGGTCATGCTTTGGAATCTTCAAAGTATTGACTGTTCCTAGGTCTTGATGAAGTCTGGCCCTATATGATGCAAGAAGACAAAGCTCCCAGGTTGGAAGGCACTACCGAGTGTGTCCCCAAGTGGGCAATACCATTCCTTGGGGTGGACAGGTGAACGTGAGGGTAGCTGTAATGGTACAGGGAGTCTGAAAAAGCAGATACCTACATTTTTCCTGGATTATGGGTTACTGTATGACATATAATATGCCAGGGGGAAGGGGTCACAGAGTAGGGTTTTTTCCCCCGAAAAAGGGACAGTAGGCCAAATAAATTTGGGAACCTTGTGATTATACAGTATCCCTAAATATAAGCTCAAACATACTAGTGACCCTGACGATGGTGCACTGGCCAGACAGTCTTTCATTCTTGTCTACATAGGGTTTCCAACAGCTGAAACAGATCAGACAACAGCTAAAACCCCATGAAACCGAAGA
Source organism: Nesogale talazaci (assembly GCA_004026705.1). NCBI lineage: Eukaryota > Metazoa > Chordata > Mammalia > Afrosoricida > Tenrecidae > Nesogale > Nesogale talazaci. The sequence goes on along the minus strand of PVJH01003694.1, from coordinate 129,292 downwards.
ACTCTGCATTGACAAGGGAATGAAGCTTCTCTGAATGATTTGTAGAGACTCGGGTGTTTTCAGGTCCTCAAAGGGGCATCCTGCCACTCTTTTTCTTTTCTTTAACTTTGGCTTTAAAAGGCTCCTCTCGGGTGTATACATTTTGTCAAAATTAAGTGCAGCACTTGTCTCAATAATTGTCAGACTTCAAACTTCTATTTGTAAGATTGGCTTTGCATTTCAGTCTGGGGTGGAATTGTAGCTGTGCTTTTTAAAGCAATATAGAAAGGGCCTGTTTACAGAGAGAGAAAGCTAACAACAAAGCAATGCCATATATCATCTCATACATCTTCAGAGTTACTTGAATCATGCTTTTTTCACACTGTTTACTGAACTTTTTAAACCTCCCATATCAGGTCAATTTCAATATTCCCCAGTGTCAAATTTTCTATCATCTAAATTTCTTTTTATCTATCTATCTGTCTCTCTCTATCTATCTATCTACTTATCATTGATCTATTTATTTTTCTGTTCAAAATTTAGATCTCAACTATTGCTCCAAGCATATCTCATTGTTCCCCAGCCAGATCAACCCCGCTCCTCTATCTCATCAGTCAATTCTATTTTCACTGTTCGAAAATTTCTGATCAACTTATACATTCATTTACTGTCTTTAACTTCTCACTAGAATATAAAGCTTAGGGGAACAGGGACTTCTGTCTGAGTCACCGCTCTTACAGATCCTAATGTCTTAGGTAAGGCAAAGGAAAGCTGCCTGCCTAAGTTTTTAACTGCATGTCTGGACAGGAGATGTTTATAAAAGTTTTATTTGAGAACTCTGGGGCTGACCTTCCCTTAACTCTGAATTAATCTCTTGGGGGGGATTTGGATGGGCTCAAATGAATGTCATGACCCTTATGAATTCATGTAACCAAATGGACTCCATGCCTTCCTTAAAGCACCCGAAGTCCACACACTGGGGTTGGTGGCTCCTCTAAGGTGATTCATCCTGACTGTTGTAGATAGACTGAGGAAGAGTGACTGCATTATTAAACTATAATTATAAATATGCCGAGGAATCAAGAGGAGTCATTTTGATTTCTTTTATGTCAGTCTCAACAAAATGCACTGATCTTTAACTGCACTTTGAGTAGGTCAAGGAGCCCTGGTGGCACAGTGGTTTAAGCACCAGGCAGTTCAAACCCACCAGCCCTCTGAAGTACAATGATGAAGGGAAGCTTGATAGTTTCAGCAGCCCAATAGCGCAGTTCTACCTTTTCCTAGAGGGTGGTCCTGGTTTGGAGTAGACTTGATGGCAGTGGTTTTGCTTTGGGGATACTGGGGGATTGGGTAGGTGAGGATAAATTTGGAAATCTCTAGGTAAGAAGAAAGCTGACTTCTGTCATTAAAAGATGAGAGGAGTGCTTCAGGACTCTATGATTGTATGGAGGAGGCAATGCATTCTGAAAGGGGCCTCAATGCCCTTTCTTGCTAACATGATTGGGATCTGTTTCCACCCAATCTCCATCTGCTGTCCCTCTTTTCTCTGAAGAATGTATCACTGGGCGCACACCTTTGTCTTTGGAATTAAAGATAGCAGTGCTTTCTTCTGGAACTGCTGTTCAGATGTGAAGGGAGAAACTACCATTGAGTGACAATTGGGGTGTTGTCCCAACCCTGTGGTCTTCGATGGCCTGTTTTCCAGCTTCTCTGGCAACGAGTGAAGCTTCAAGATAAGCCTTGGTTAGGCCAGGAGAGGAAAGGGCTGGAAATGGTGGGGAAATAGAGTGGTATGTGCAGGATTGGTCCAAAATAGCATATTCAGGTTGCAAGCAAGAGGTGACATCAGGACACCGCCTAGACTAAAGGAAAGGATGGTGCAGACCAATTGCCCTGGCCTCAGACACACGTATGGCCAGACTCACCCCATGTGTCTCAGCCAGGTGGGCCCGTGCTTATCCACATTGTTTACCTCTTCATTTAGCTGCTTCCCCAGACATTTGATGCACCCCACGCCACTCCAAAGAATTTAAAAAAAAAGAAAATAAACAACCAATTAAAAATAGAAAGATGTTTGGCAAGTGCTGTCTACAGCCTTTTTTAGAAAACACACACCATAATATTATCAAAGCTTCCCGGCTCTTTGGCGAGGGATATAAATACGTGGTAGGAATGACTCCGGGTTCGCTGTAGCCAGCATCAGCAGTGACATTTGGAGTCTTTCATTATGCAGTTGCTGGCGCTGTGCAGCCTCCCACGCACCCTGGTACCTACACACACTGCTGTTTCTCAGACAGTCCCGTGTGTTGCTGCATCTGGATGACAGCGAAGCTAAAAATACCTACCAATGTGGCCACGGAGACTGATGTGAGCACGTCATTCTCCTGAGCCTCACCAGGGGTGTCACTAAAAGATTCCCAAGGGGCCCACTTGAGCTTGAGGTTCTGGAGGACTGGAAAGAGCACAAACCCTGCTCTCAACATTGAAGAAGCTCCTCTTCGTGTTTTGCAGACCAAAGCAAAGAGCAGGGATGTTGTTACGTGCATCTCACGGAGGAAGCTAGATGGTCACAAAATACGATTTTCATAAAAATTAGCATAGGGCTTCCAAAGCTCTGATAATGTACCAGTGCTAGCTGGGATAGAATTGAAAGGACAGGACTTTCTTTATCCCCCTTTCTGTTCAAAAAGATGATTTTTTATCTTCTTCAACTTTATCTAAAGTTTATCAAAGGAATCCTAGGGACATAGTGGCTTATACATTAGACCACTAAGCACAAGCTCTGCAGTTCAAAACCACCAGTTGCTTCTCAGGAGAAGGATGAGGCTTTGATCGGAGCAGAAACCCACAGAGGCCCTGCATAAGGGTCACCATGAGTTGGGATTCACTTCATGGCAGTTTGAAGAATCTTACCAATCAAAAAAAAAAAAAAGAAAGGAAATTAGAATAGGCTTACTTCACATTTTCAGAGTCTATAGAAATGATGGTATCAGGTGACAAAGTAGTCTTAGCAGTGTAACAGTAAAATGAAATGCAAATAAATTTTTGAGTAATTGGGAGAAAGTGGTGAGCGTGTACTCCCATTAAGATCTGCAGTCTCTAAGAGTTGGAAAGCGCTGGATGACCTTCATCTGTGTGTGTGTGTGTGCATGCGCACGCACATGCAGGCTTTGGTAAAGGATTTAATTATTCCTTCATTGGATGTGTTGATACTTTCCAGTTGTGCTTTTTAATACAGCAGCCACAAGCACTAGTCTATTCAACACTTGAAATGTGGTTAGTCTGAACTGAGATGTCCTATAAATATAAATACACACCAAACTTGGAAGGCAATAGTCCGTAAAAAAAATAAAAGACCCAGTTGTAAATGTTTATATTGATTGCATGCTAAAATCACTCTCTATAGTATGCTAAATACGCTAGCAACATTAGTTTCATTTGTTCATATTTAACTTTTTAAATGTGGTGAGAAAGATAGGTGCAGTGTGCTGAGATGGCCAATGAACACATGTGGGATTAATTGAACGGCAGAGAGAAAAATGACCCAGAGAGCTGTGTTGATCAGACTAGTGTGCAGCTGCTTTGCTTGTTCTTGCCTCAATTTGCAAGGTACACCACCTGTGAGACACCTAACCCATGAACTGTGTCCCAGTAGTTTGAGGTTCCTTCGAGATCTGCTTCACTATGCTACTGGAGTATACATCGCTTGAGTCAGGGACTGTTCAACCCTGTTGTCTGGCTGACTGTTGGTGACCTGACTTGCTGTTTGCTGCCTGTGGCCAGATAGCCAGAATTGCTCTACAGAGGACTACCCAGTGGCCCTCAAGACTTGAAGGACTGCCAGTGTGCTAGCTGTCTCATGGAAGTGAATTGCACTGAGCCATTTGTATTGCTCTACAGATTAATGAACAGTCCATGTCTTACATAGTTATATATAAAATATCTATATCTACATATAATCATTGGTGTCCTGGTTTTGTTTCTCTCGAGAACCCTGTCTGACAGGTGATATCAAAACTTTCTGATTGAATATAAACTAAACTCAAAATCAGTGCCTTAGAGCGAATTCTGACTCATAGTGACCCTTTGGGATGGGGTAGAACTGTTCCTGTGGGTTTCTAAGGCTGGAGTTCTTTGAGAGAGTAGAAAGTCTTTCTCCCATGGAGCAGCTAGCGGTTTCAAACTGCTGGCCTCTAGACATTACCCATTAGGCCAGGATTGGTGGTGGTGGTCGTCTGTTTCTCAACATGAAAAATCAGCCATGGGAACATGAGTTCCACTCACATGGGATCGCTGGGAGTCAGAGTCCACTGGCCCACGAGGACAGTAGCAACAAGCAAATGTTGAAGAACTAATTTTTTTAGTTATGAATTTGGATTAAGGTATGCAGTGAATTGCAGAAAATAAATGAGCTTCATGAAGTCTGCAGCATTATTTCAATTGTCTTTTATAAACCCACTTTATTGTGAATTAGATGGGGAGTTCCAATTCAGGTCATCATTTCTTTATTTAACTGTCTTTTGAGCATTGTCTCCAGCTGAGATGTGTGACACTGTTTTCTGCACATCTGATGAGCATATTCATGCTAATTCAAATGCCTACATAGGTAGCATTCCTCTCAGCATTCTTTCATTTCCTATATGAGACCTATAGAAACTTTATTGTCAACACTTTACATTTTAAAGCATAAATTTTACTAATCCTCTGCACTATAGTCTAATAAACCCTCTTTACTTATGTAGTGCACATTAAATATGGGACTATTTATATTATATTGTCCCATATAATAGGCCAAACCCTGTGTAAAATACTGACAATCAACCAATAAGATATCATTCCAGTCCTAATGAGATGCACACATAGGATTCTTTTTCAGTCTCTTCTAATAATTTTATTTTGTTCTGAAAACTAAGAATCAACTTATGACCCTGCTTTTAACATCTGAGGATAAGTAAAGTGCTGTTCCTCAAATATCAGTTCATATATGCCTGAGTAGATTTCAAACAAAACTGTGTAGACCTGCCTCTGTGATCAGTGGGTGTCTGCAGACAAGTTCTCTCAGTAATTCTATCTTCATCTCATTAGAGTGCCTTCAAGAAAGGCCAAATCAAACAGTGGCTTCAGAGGGGGAGCTGCTGGACCAGTTAAATTCAAGGCAGACACTGTCAGCTCATAAGGTTATGTATGGGTACTGTTATTTTAGGATCCTCGAGGAGGTATCTTGATGGATTTTTCCAAAGAACACAGGAAGATGACATAATGTATTAAGGAAAAGGTTTAAGACCAGCAAAACTACAGTGGTGGGGAAAAGACCCAATCTTGATAATGTTCTTGCTCATTCTTTGAGGGTAGCAAGTGCTATTCTATCAAAGTTTCATTTGGAAGCCTTACCCTATGCACCCTACAGTCCTGATATTACCCTCTGAAAACTTCCTTTGTTCCACAAACTTCAAGAACATAAACTAACAGGAGCACACCTTGAGTTCCTTGAGGATGCCCAAGCTGCAGTTTTCACTTAGGGGAAATGGAAGGGTACAGAGTTCTCAAGTGAACGATTAGAATGGTGGAAATACCACCTTTAGACATGTGTATAGACGTAGATGAAGGATGTACCAAAAAACAATTGTTCACGTTTTGATATTTTATTATTTGCTTCACAAAGGTTTCTATGATTTTGGAGCAACGCATTTTTACTTACTCACGAATAATGATTTTAAGTGCTATATAAACAGTTTCAGAGAAGAAAACGCCCTAAACTCTGTGTGAACTGTCTGTAAAATCGCTACACAGTTATCCAGTGGTTTATTCAGACTCGGTTGTCTAGAGAAATGAAACCAGTGATGCTCAAATAGGTAGAAAAAAGACCTTTATATTAAAAATGGACATACCAGCCCTGTTCACGCAATTCTAGCTGGAGTCCTCTAGGGGTCCAATACAAACCAGACTCCTCTTCAGACTCATGTAGCTGCAGACGGATGGTGTGGAAAGGTGAGGTGGGAAGCACAGAGAGCACAGGCTGGTCAGTGTACAGTCAAGTGGATCCAGAGTTGATGGAAGCATGGCAGTGTGGCCATAGCTCTCCAGATCAATGGCCCCCAGGAGGCCTCAAAGACAGACACAGAGTCTCCACAAGAAGAAAAGAGAGAGAATCTCTCACTATCTCTTGTAAAAAAGCCACATCCCCAAGAAGGCATCACCACTTGATTGACAAGCTGGACTCCACCCCTGCACTTCCACACAGCTTCAAGTTGACATAAAATTTAACTGCCACACATTTAGTATTACCCCAAATTATTGAAAATCAATTGCAACGTCTTGTGACCCTCCAATGAACAGGAGACATTCAGACATGCTGAAAACATAAACTGCCATCACAGCTTAATGTCTGCAATTTTAATTTCATGATCTGATAGAAAGTCTAAGTGTAAGTGGTATCACAATGACAAATAGTTAATAAACATAATCCTGCACAATGAAATGGGGATGAATGTCATTTTCTCTAGTGCAGTCTTCCAAAAGTGTTCAGCATATTTATCCAGAAACTTCAGATAAACCTCTGAAGAGCCATTGAAGTCTAATGAAAAGGAATATGAATGATACAGAGACTTATAGCTTTATTGTGCAGCTTTCATTAAAAGATAGTCTATGGTTTATACCTTAATGATAAAATTAGAATCTGTTGTGAGAAACCTGGTGTTTAGTCATTGTGTTTTGCACAGGAATGTTCATTCACAGATAATTTATATCCAGCAGAATTTCACTTGAGTGGATTCATTGTGGACCCCCATCTATTGAACACTCAAAGCATCTTTCTTTAAGACTGCATCACTGTGCAATATGCAATATTGTCCAATTGAGTGACTCCGGGACTCCCAAGGGAGCAGCAGCCCTTTCCCTGGGCTATGTTCCAATGTGTACTTAAACCTATCATGTGGGCACTAGTGAGATACTTACTCTTTCTGAGCTTGGATTTAATACCTATAGATTAAGCTGCTGGTCACTATATTGTGATTTTCCAGATATCAGAATTTAGTGTAAAATAAAGGAAACGGGAGATTTGTAAGTTATTTTTGGTGTGTCTTTATTGACTGGGTTGTTATCATGATGCCATTTCATTGCAGCATTTCTGCCGTAAAGACTTCTCTTACAGTCAGCCAGAGGCAATCAATGTCGAGGTTAACTTCCCCTGGCTGTATCGATCAGATGAAATAGTTATCCCCAAAGCAGGAAGAAAGAAATGAATTCCTCCCACCCACTTAGATCATCAAAATGTCTGCTACAGTTTAGGGGGACTTTCTCATCATATTCCCTTCTGAAGGAGAATATGATTCTAGAACAGGTAGTGCACCTTAGCATTACAGAGTAGGAGGTCGAGTGATGAGTGGCAGGAGGAACCCTTCCCCCCCCCCCCCAAGGGAGCAGAGAGTGAGGAGTCAGGAACAGAAGGAAACATCTTTTGCTTGAAACTGAGAGTGTGGAGACAGAATAAGCAGAAAATGGAAGGCAGATGTCTGCTACGACTTTACAGAGAACTTTGGGAACCAAAGGAGTTCTGATGGTGTAAAAGCTACACATCGGGCTACAATCCTCATGGTTTGCAGTTCAAAACCAGCAGCAGTATCTCAGGAGGAATATTGGACTTTCTCGTCCTGTGAACAGCAACTGTCTCAGAAATCCATGCAAGTTCTCTGAATCAGCATTGACTTGATGGCAGTGAGTTGGTTTGGTTTGGTTTGGTTGGAATCCAAACCATTTGGACACATCATAGGGGCAATGACACACCCCCCAACCCCCTAAATGGACTCATGACTTTGTGAACAAGTTGAAAGTTTGGATGCTTAGACTTCCAGCATTTATTTCTTGGATGAGAAATTAAAGACTGCCCATCTGTACCATTTCAAGATAGAATATGCTCTTCTTTGTTAGTTCTGAAAGACAAGAGAGGTGGCCCTTGGTGATGGATGCTATTGGTTTAGTAGCAGAGATCCTGCCTTCCGTAAGGATAATCCAGGTGTGATTTCAAGCCAGTGATGGTTATGCAGAGCCACTATCCAGGAATGGGATTCGGCTGGTTTGCACTGGTTCAGCAGAATCTATACCTAATATTTTGTTGAGTTTGGCAAACCAGTTGTTAAAATGGCACTGTAATCAGGGTTCTCTCTAAGGTGGGTGACTGTCAGTCACACAATGTGAAAATCAAAAATTTACATTTCTTACTCTTTTATAATGTTCATCTGTTCCACAGTGTATTCTAAGCGCCTGTAGTAATGGTCAGTCCTTCCACAGGTATTAAAAATGAGACAGAATGATGCTTCTAATATTTATTCATTTCATAAAACAGGTTATATTTTTATGGAATACTACGTTTCTATGCCTTTGTATTTGTTACTTCCATGAAAAAGAATGTAAAGAGAAAAAATTCCAACCAGAGGTGACACTCTGTCATTTGTTTCAGCTTTGTGTTATGCCCCAAATTCCTGAGATAGTTTGAGTGAATTATACAATTCATGAAAGTGTTCAAAGAGTTAAACTATTATCAAAATAACTGCTGCAAACTCAGCAGTAGCAGAAGCCGTTTTCCAGAGATGAGCAGAACGTGTTCAGAGAAGAGAAGTCTCCCATTTCTAATCCTCCAAACACAATGCCTCTTGTCTAATTGGGCTGCCTCTAAAAGAATGGGATCCTACTCCTACAGTGGAAAGACAGGGAAGGATAAAGCTGATGACATGATAAAGCTGATGACTCTTAGATGAGCCTGAAAAATATTGCAAGTGAGGACACCAATCAAGAAGCAATATGGAACTATCTTAAATAACAGTGTTACTGTTTTGGATTGGTATTATTTAATATTTTCTCATTAATAGTTAAAAAATCTTACAATCTGGTTTGTATAGCTTTTCTATTCTGATTTAAGTGTTGACTGTACAAAATAATAAACCGCTTTTCAGTATATATATTGTGTTAGTCCAGGTAGACTAGAGAAACAAAATTCATAAACATGCATCTGCAGACAAGGGAGAGGTTTATATACAAGATCAATTGAACATTGAGAAAGTAGCCCAGCCCAGTCCATTCCAAGATCATAAATCTGATATTAGCCCATATGTCCCATAACAATCTGTAAGTCCTCTTCATACTCACAAAGCACATGCAATGACATTAGGACAATCACAGGCCCGCGGGTGCAGAATCTGATGTGTCCAGTGGTTGTAGAAGCATCTCAGCACTGGCAGGGGCCTCCCTGTGGACTCTCAAGCATCTCGCACTAGCAGCAGTCTCTATGTGGTGTTTCAGGCTTCAGCAGTCTGATTCCATCAGGGTAAGCCCATGTGGCTTCTCCTCCGGGATGTCTCATGGGGAGTCAGCCTTATGTTTTGTCAGTAGAGCATCACCAAGGGACTGACTTGTGAGTCTCTTGCCTCCAAGGGGGAAATATGACCAGATTTCTCAGAATTCTCAGGAGAAAGCCATGCCCACACAGAGATTTCATAGGCTATCTCCAGATTGACAGGCTAGATTCCACCCCTACACTCATAATCTTCAAATTGACACAAGATTATATGACTGCCACAATATTATGCTAAAAAAGGGTCATTAGGACAGTGAACTGATTGGTAGATTATTTGAATCCTGTCATGCCTCTACCCATCTCTGAGTGGATGAGTGTGTGTGCTTGTGAGGCTGGTAAGACATCAGTTGTGCTCCCAAACTACATAATAGACAGGAAATCTTGGTGATATATTTCTGAGAATCAACTAGGGAAAACCATATGATTCATAACAGGCAGATCTACAACCAATCCTGGAGACCAGACAATTCTGTGTCTGTTGTTCGTGGAGTCACCATGGATCAAGGCTGGACCCAATGGCAGATAACCACAGTGGTAAATAAAATGCCCTCTTGTAAGCAAATCAAAATGAATCCACAAAGTACTTTAGTGCTGGTTTTTCATGTTTCCATGATCAGGGGCATTTATTCGGAACCATATTCCCAGCTGTATAAATGTTGATCTGTTTTTTTGTTTTGTTTTGTTTTTGTTTTTTCAGTTAATACTACTAATACAAATTCTTGCAAATATTATTTATCTTGCAGACTATATTCTAGATTCTCACAGTGGAGCTGGGTACATTTCTGTCCCTGTGGTATAGATAAGAAGAAAGGTTTCTAGAGAAGGTAGCTGGAGTCTCTCAGCCATGATGAAGTCGGAGCCACCCAGGTTGGCCTCAGAACCTGGTTTTCATCATTTGTGCTGTCATCTTCAGTCTCTTCCCTCCACTTGGAATCATAACAACTTCTTCCTTTCATGTGCTATAAAAACTTTTGGGCTTCTCTACCAATAGCTTAGCCTTCATTTATTAAGACTGTAAAGTAGTCTATTGTAAAGGGAAGAGTGGAAAGCAGCTTGGCAATAGCAGAAGAAGAAAAGCAACAAATCTACTGTCATCTAGTTGATTCTGACTTGTGGTTGCAGATTAGAACTGATCCTGATAGGACTTCCTTGGCTATAACTATTATGGAAGCATAAATAGTTCCAAATTACTGCTGGGAGGGGTGATGTCTAGAACTGCCAATCTTTTGTTCAGTGCAAACAGCAGCACCAAAGAGCCTACCATTAGTAAAAAACAGAACCATTATTAAAAACAGAACAAAAACCGCATCCTGTAATGTTTGAACTCTTCTATTCAAGTCCATCCTGTTTATCTCATATTCGTTCTTAGTGATGTTGTCAGGTGTCATCAAGGTGATTTTTCCTCATAGTGACCCTATGTACAACAGAACAAAACACAGCCAGTCCATCACAATGGTTCCTATGTTTGAGCCCACCATGGCGGCCACTGTCACTCCATTTCAATGACCCTCTACTGAGCATGACATCGTCTTCCTGGGCCTGGTCTCTCCTGATAACATGTTCAAATTGCATGAGATGAGCACGCATGGTCACGCTCACTTCTAAGGAGCATGCTGACTGGACGTCCTCCGAGATAGATGTGTTTGTTCTTCTGGCAGCAATGGTGCTTTCAACCTTCATCGCCAACCCCATAGGTCAAAGGCATCCATTATTGTCTGGCCTTCTTTATTCATGGTAGTAAAGAGGTGCTATTTTACAAATGCATGTGGATATTCAATAGCTTTGCTGTTTGACTTTAGTTCTCTTATTTCAATCAAAGCATGACGAATTGGATGCTTCTGGGGGAAAACTTCTGCAATCACTGGTATCTGCACGCTCAGAAAATCTGACAGAACAGCCTAAAAGAGAAAACGCTCCTTATGTGTCCTTTTCTGACTCTGATTTTACATCGCTTGAACCCTTATCTTGTAGGTTCTGTTACAAGTTTATAGTCTCTCCCCATGGTAAAAAAAAATAAGTCTGAAGGATCTCCATCAGATCATTCTTACTCAGCACTGTGTTGTATACCCAAAGATAGAACTGAAAAACATGCTGACTATGATGGAATAAAAGACTCAAAGCTTAAATTTACCTTGTTTAAGCTCATGGACAACTATATGCAGTGGCCTTGCATTCCCTCATTTGGTCAACAGAGAGTCGCTGTCACTGGGTGGACAGACTCACCATAGCTGGCTTTAGTCCCGCCTTACCCTCTGGGGTCATACTGGTAGGAAACCCTTTCTGTGTAGCATAACTTGAGACTTGGGACTAATCAGTAACATTGGGCAAAGATGATAAGATGTATTCATTAGAGTACAGGATTACGTTCTATACCATGGCAGTGTCCAGCTTGCCAGATTTTTTTTTCTGACTTTGCTAGATTTGGCGAATCCAGCTGCCATATTGATTGGGACGCTTACATGGCAAAGAGCTGAGAATGAATTCTGGGGGCTAAAGGTGGCGTCTGGAAACAAGGACTAGTCTCTAAAACTGAGAATGGCTACAGGGAGTTAGGGAAGGGTGTCTGGAACTGGGCATGGTCTCTAGGTTGAGCCTAGGAGTTGAGCCCATGGTGGAGCCTCGAAACTGAAGGCAGCCTCCTGCTGACTGCCAATATCAAAGTCAAACTCCCAGTCATAAGTCTTGAGGAACTGAATTCTTCCGGCAGAAGCAGATCTTTTCCCACTGGAGTCAAAAAGGAGACGTCAGCCGACACCTTGATTGTTGGGACCTTTACAGAAGACCAGCCAACCTATGTCTAAACACCCGAGCTACAATTACTATGAGACATCAAGCACCTGTTGTTTTATGTCACTAATTTTATAGTACTTCGTAGAAAAGACGACCCTAACACTTGTGTTCTGGTACACAGAGCATCTCCAAAGAGCAAGCACTTAGTTATATGAGTACCTACTGTGTTCCACACAGAGTTGTAAACATTGAATTGAAACAGTTGAGAAAAATGGGGCCATGCCCTAAGAATCTTGCCTTCCAATAGAGAGCTAACATACATGTCAACCTTTAATTCAGATAGAATGTTATTTCACAGTAAAAGGCACCATCATATTGAGTGAAAAAGTCCAAAGTAGTTAAAGTCTTTATTTCAAATACATTAGATAGTTCATATATAAAGAGTTCATCTTTGGTTCAAAGAAGGGGGTGCACAATGCTGGGCAAATACCAGCAATGACTTACGAGTTGATGCTTTTCCAAGAAAGAATATGAGGGCAGCATTGTTAGTTCTGGAGAAAGGTCTTCATGGACTCCGGCTTCAGAATCAGAACCCTGCAGCCACTGATAATGTGGCCACACCGTGCCACAGAAAACAAGGTACCTTCAGAAAACAAGGTACTTAGAAGTTTCCATACACAATTGCCAGAAGTCATTGGAATAGAAAAGCAATTTCAAAATCAACCTAGCAAACCTATCTCTATAGCGGCTATTGTCTAAAAGAAAATTTAGAATTCATTCTGTATCTTCAGAGGCTGAAATCACATCTTTTAACCCTGTGTGCATCCATTTTGCTAGCAGCACCAGAAAGCTAACAAGAACAAGAGCTTGGGTGTAATCTCTGTCCAGGCTACCTGGCTTTATGTGCAGTCGCAGAAGGTCCAAACACTCAGCCCACAGCTGTATGGCACTAGTCAATTGAAAGACCAAGAGCCTGTGCTTTGGTCGGCAGGTGGAGGCCACAGTCTGTGAAATAGACTTAAGCTGTTTAAATGTTGATGGAATTTATGTAGCTACCAAAATCACAGCACAAGTGGGCAGCTTAGATGTACATGTTTGCTTGCGTGAAGTTCAGCGACCCTAACGTTTGCGTTTTGATACAGAGAGCATCTCCATGGAACAGTCACTTAATTAAATTCCTATCTTTGTTATTAATAACATCTGAAGCACTAGCTTTGCCTAGACATGATGGTGAGCATATTTTATGTGTATTATTTTATTTTCTCAAGAAAAGCATGATCCTCATTTTCTATGAGGTTAAGAGACACACCCAAGTTCAACTAATTAGGGGGTGGGTCAAGAACTTAGTCCAGACAGTCTGATTGCTGGACTGTCATCACAATGCACACTGCTGCACCCTAATTTCACAAGTATGGTTCCAGACAAGGGTAGATAATCCTTCATTTGCTTCCCCTAACAGCCATTGGAAAGAATAGTGGGGGTTCTGGAATGGATCCATGAAAGATCCAAACAGTGAGTTTCAGGTGGAGCCAAGATGTAACCAGGAATCTCCTAATACCATACCTGCTCATTCCTCCATGACCAGTTTAAAAGACAACCCTGGGGCCATCATTCTGGTATGTGTGGCAGGTATTTCTGAAGTATTTAAAGGACCTCTTAACTCCCTATTGCTTCTCGCTCAAGTTCATAATGACTAGCATGCTAACCAAACCCATGGTCATTTAGTTGTTTTTGAATCCTAGTGACCTTATGGTACCTAAAGCCCTGGAATCTTTAGGGAAGCTGACAGTTTCATATTTATCCTATGGTGAAACTGGTGGGTATGAACCATACACCTTGTACCAGCAGTCCAATGTTTACTCAGACACCCTTAAGGCACATAGGAATTTCTTTAACCTGAAGCTTTGATCCCGAAAACATGCCCCAAACCCCCTAACCCTATCATTCAAATAAATCCTAGTCAGAATAGTTTATTTCATACATTCATGAAAGTTGTTTTATTTTTAATTTATCATTCCATGGGGGCTCTTACAGCTCTTATCACAATCCACATATATATCCATTACATCAAGCACATTTATACAGATGTCGCCATCATCATTTTCAAAATATTTTCTTTCTACTTGAGCCCTTGATATCAGCTCCTCATTTTCCCCCTCCCCCACCCCCCCTCCATCATGAAATCCTTAGTCTACCATCTTCACTGATAAGCCTCTTTCTACTGCTTTTGAACCCTGCTAACCAAACAGTCTCTCAACAACCATATGCATGTTTTGGGTCTGTCTCTAACTTCCTAATCCATCAGGCTCACATTGCTTTTATCCAGTGTTACAACTGCTCTTCTTGTTGTAAACACAGGAGGAACTTGGGATCCCCTGACTTCCACCCCACCCCCCTTCCCTTACGCTCCTGGTATCACTACTCTCATTATTGGTCCTGAGGAGTTTATCTTTCCTGGATTCCCTGTATTTCCAGCTCTTATCTGTACCAGTGTGCATGCTCCGGTCTACGCAGAATTGGGGTAGAATTGGGGTCATGATAATCGGGAGGGGGGAAGGGGCATTAAAGAACTCTAGAAAAGTTGTGTGTTTCACTCATGCTATATTTTACTCTGACTGACTTGTCTCTTCCTTGTGAACCTTCTGAAAGGGGATGTCCAAATGATTACTGATGGGCTTTGGGTCTGCACGCTTCCTTCCTTCTTATTCACATCAATATGATTTTTTGTTTTTTTCTGGGTCTTTGATGGCGGGTACCTGATCCCTTCGACACCTCATGATCACATAGGCTAGTGTGTTTCTTCCGGGTGGGTTTTGTTGTTTCTCAGATTGAAGGCCACTTGTTTATCTTCAAGCTTTTATGACCCCAGGTGCTATATATTTTGATAGCTCGGCACTGTCAGCTTTCTTCACATTTGCTTATGAACCCATTTTGTCTTCCGCAATCATGTGTGGGTAGGTGAGCATCACAGAGTGCCCAGTTAGTAGAACAAAGCAGCCTTATATTAAGGGAGTATTTGAATAGAAAGCTTATTTTTAATGGAAAACAAGCTGTAAAAATATTAGGAAAAACAGATCCCAAGTCTAGAGAAGGAGGTCACTAAGGAGTGAGTCCTAAATATGTTAATTTTCCTGGAGTTTTTAAATGTGAATTTTTTTTGAGTATTGAATTATATTTTCTCACACAGACCCCCTATTTTCTAAGGTAGAAACAGTAGAAAGAATATAGTCAAAAAGCAAGGTACAATCAGTTCTGCTATAATACTTATTTTGAAAATGCTAATTTGTTCCAAGGCCATCGATACACTAAGGAACAATTTTAACATAATGTGATTTTCTCATTTGCTTATGCATGGTTTAGACTGTAAGGAACAGTATGTGCACACAAGGGAGCCCTGGAGGGATGCACAAAAAGGCATGCACACTCACACCTTAGTCACTGGCTGCCCTGGTTGTTCACCAGGTCTTTTGAGCCACATGGATCTACATCTGCTGTTCCAGGTTCCTGTCCACTCTCAGACAGTCCTCCTCCCACCATGTCCTAAGAACTCTCAGGTGGTAATCTTTCCTGCACCCAGGTCCTCATGTCCACAAGCAAACCACAGGTCCCTTTCAAGACAAAATAGTCTACTCATCATTGTACGGCTCTTATGTATTTATTGACCATGTAAAATGTGAGTCAGCGCATGTTACCATTTTGTATTAGACTTCAGTCTTCCCTAAATCTTTTTGCACTGCAGAAGTTGTTTTGTTTTTCCTCTGGTGGCACTGGTGAAATCTCTCATGTTGTTCACCCACCACCACCACCACCACTATCTATTTCCAAACTTTCTCATCACCCATAACAGAAGCTCAGGAGTCTCCAAACAGGGTGTCCTCCTTTTCACCTCCTTCACACCCAGTCTTGATATATAATATGTGTCCCTTTGTGGCTTACTTGTTACAGCCAGAGTGTTTGGGTATGGTGTCTCTAACTCCATCTTTCCCACCAACCCTGGGGTCCTTTGCTGATCGATTGTTCACAGCACAATGCTTTTTAGGACTGGGTATGTGATGTGAGAGCAGAACTCACTGTACTGTCCCTGAGTGTGTGGATTGCTTACCTGACAGATGATTTGTTGAGCCTCTCTACTGAAGAGCTGGCTGACAACTTATTTAATCAAAGCACTTCTCTTCACAGTGGTTTAGCAGATTATCAGCCTTCTCCCAGGAGAGCAGGATTAACTGGGCATAAAAATAATGCTTTTCAGGAGAGTTTCTAGAAAATAGCCCCAACCAACTGTGTCAATTTGACCCTTTGATCCTTGGAGAACCAAAGGAAACCAAACTCAATGCCGTCGAATCAATGTCAACTCACAGTGACCATGAAGGGCAGAGTAGCGTTGCCCTTGTGTATTTCTGAGGCTGTAACTCTTTTCGGGAGTAGAGTGCCTCAGCTCTGTGCCACCCCTCTAATTCCAGGACAGAGCCAATGTCAGCCTCTGGTGGTTTGCTCTTCCAGATGGCACTGGGAACTAGGCAGAAGCTTTCTCCTGACATGCATTGACTTTCCTGACAGAGTATTTGTTGGGACTTCATGCCGAAAGGATGCCTGAAGTCTTATTTATTCAAAAACATTTGTTTTTTTCCAGTGGTTTGGCAAATTAACTGATAATCCAGTTCGTAGGCAGAGTCTCTCCTCAGAATTCTGTGACTTCTGAAAACGTCAATCCTGTATTCTCAGGCCACTGTGGAAAATTAATGACTTTCCCAAAGTTTTTTTTTTTTTAAAGTAATATTTGCCTGCTAGCCCTGGTAAAAAACATTCGATCTTCCATTGGGTTGTTGACCTCAGTGATGGCTATTCAAAGCCCACCAACCTCTCCTTAGTAGAAAGGGGAAGTTTCCGGTTTCGTAAAAATTGACAGTCTTGTAAACCCACAAGGGCTGTTTGGATTTGTCCTTATAGGTCTCTTATGAGTCAGAAATGACACCATAACCATTAGTTTGAGTTTTTTGTTTTGTTTTATTTTTTGGTTTGGTATAAGGAGAAAAGGGAGTTCTTTCACCAAAGAAGTTTTAGTAAATCCTTAGGGGAGCAGAAATCTCCTCTTTCTTCTGAAGAACAGCAGCAGCTGGTGAGCTTGAACAGTAAACTTTGAGATAAGCAGGCTAATGCAAAACCCACTTTGCTACCAGGCCAATTAGAAGCAATCACCAGAAAGGGAATAATGCCTGAAGAGACAAGAGTACCAGGTTGCTGTACTGTAAACTCAGCCTGAAGCAGTGAGCAGCAGCGAACAGGGTCATTCATCAAATGAGGACACAGAAGAGAACATTTGGCCTGGAGATGTAAATTGGCTTGCCCACTCTTACACAGCTAGTTCAAAGCAACTTAGTGTCTTGAAAGTCTGAAATCCCTCCCCAAACCCAGATGCTGGGATTCTGTAATATGCTCTTGCCCTACCCCTTCCAACAACTGGCCTTGTAAAACATGTCCATCTATCAAGTATTGTGCAACTTTGTATAGTTATCATAGCCAGATTCAACTTTACTAATATTGCTTTTTTTACTATGACAACAACAAAATAGACTTTTAATATGTTCTCAACTACCCAAATGGGTAGCCCATATCCTATACTTAGAATTTTTAGCTAGAATATGTGTGGTCATTGGCCTCTCTATGAACATGCAGTTATTTTGATAGAAGGGGCGAAGGAGATAAACACAGACTTTCCTTTCTCATTTGTTCTCTCTTGGGTAGCAGTGTGGCAGCTAAGTTGTCATAGACAGTCAAATGCATTTTGCAAGTCAGAGCCCTTATAAAGAAATGCTTCATTTGTTTTTAAAACAGATAATCCTCCTGAGGTGGGTCTCACTTTATTCAATATTTCCTGGATTGGGTGTTGATTTTTCCTGATCGTCAAACTGGGTTTTTGTCTCCTTTATACAACTTGAACTTTTAGGACCGGGATCAACCAGCTTCTACCCACCATCTCAGTTTTGCCTAAAATGTCCTCTCTGGCTAGGGTTGGAAAAAAAATAAAAAGGAGATTTTATGGTATGTGAAAACTTTGTGGCATTCAAGATTCCACGTTTATGAGGAAAATGTATTGGACAGCAGCCACACTTATTTATTTGCACAATTTCTGAGTCTACGTTTGCACTTCAATGGCAGAGTGAAAGTGTTGACAAAAGATCATTTACCACTCAGAACTGAACTCATTTTCTATCTGATGGCCAATGAGGAAAGACATTGGCTGTTCCTTCTTTTATGTTGCTGATTTTGTGAAATGCAACTGACTCACAACTAACTGGTGTTGTTACTGCTGTCCCAATCATATCACTGAGGCAGAGAGCTACCAAGCGACATGCTGCAAAGATGAAGTGCTTCCTTTCAACAAGACTATTCAGGAGGAAAATTCTGAGAACTTTTGGGCCATAAGCAAACACCTCGAGGAATTGAGTCACTGGACCAGGGGGCATAGGATCACAAGCTCAGGAGGGGCTCGTGGGGTTTGGTGGTATGACATAGTCCACAGAGACAATATTCCACATCTTACTTGGTGAGTACGTACTGGGATCCTTAAAGCTTTCAAGTAGACACGTAAGACAAGCTGACTGACTTCTCCCCATGCAGAGCAAAGAAGAGTGAAGAAAATCAAAGATATAACAACCAATCCAGAGTACTCCCGAACCACGTGAATCCCAGACACCAGGAAAAAAAAAACCTAGTTGGTACCTATCTACCACTGACTGGCCCTCTAATTAGAATCTCAGTAGAAATTCCTGGTCAGAGTAGGAGAAGAAAATGTTAAATGAAATTCAATGTCATAAGAAAGACTAGATTTTTAGCTGTGGGGACGCCTGAGACTGTGGCCCTTGGACCTGCTTTAAGAACAGAACTGAATCAGCCTTTGGGGATCAGTAAGAATCAATACCCTCTTCAGGAAACATCATAAACAAAGCAACATGGAGGAACATACTTCTCAGAGCAATTGATCATGTAAAACCAAAAGGGCATTATTCAGCCAAAATGCAAACCTCAGGAAGCAGCAAAGATAGACAAATGGAAAAAAAACACAAGAAAAAGTGGGAAGAATCTGTCACTGTAGGGGAATTGCAACTGACACCATAAAACAGAAAGTATATAAATGCTGAATGGGAAATTAATTTGCTCTGTAAACCTTCACCCAGCTCACGATGCAGAGTTAATAAATAAATAAATTATCCATAATGTAGGTTAGGAGGAGGAATAACATCATCAGGATTTGGCCTAATCCATTACCAGAAGAAGCATCATAGAGTTCATTATCACACATTTAATTAGAAAACGGCATCGGCACTGCTAATGGGCATGTTGAATATCTCATTGGCAAAGTTAACTGCTAATCAGCTTCCCCAACAATATGGCAATATTTTGTAGCTATTTGTTAAACATAACTTCCATGAGTAATTTTCATCTTTAGGTCATTTGATTCTATTAAATAAATAATAATTTAAAAAATTATTTTCCCTCCCTTCTGTGTTAGTTGTTTTCATTGCTCTTTAAAACAAATGAACTCATTTTTCATAGCTTAAAACAGTACAAATGCATTATCTCATACCTCTGAAGGTGGGCTCTTTTATTTTCTCTGATCTAAACCCTAAATGAAAGAGATCAAGATGTCAGGCCACATTTCCGTTTGGAGGATCCAGGGAAGACTCTACTTCCAAACTCCCTCCAGTTGGTGACTGAACTCATTCCTGAGATACTAGTAGGGCTTAAGCCCCATTTCTTTGCTGATCATCGTGGTAGCTTCTTCTCTGCTCCTAAGGTCTCTTATAATCCTAGTTATGTTCCCTCAGAGGATTCAACTTGATGGCAGTGATTTTGTTCAATATTGTTTTATTTGGAGTCTTTACCTTCAAACCATCAACAGCATATTAAGTCCTTCTCATACTTTAAATCGCTCTGCCTTCTCTTTCTGCTTCAGCTCTCCTGCCTCCTGCTAGAGATAGTCCTCTGCTTGCAAGGACTTTATGTTAATAGGTAATTCTCTATTAGATAAACTCCCTGTTGCCACAGAATCGATTCTAATTCATAACAACTCTCTAGGGAAACTCTATAGGGTCTCCAGGCCTGTATTGCTATGTTAGTCTGGGTAAACTAGAGAAACAAATTCATAGACACGCATATGGATATAAGGGTATGGTTTATGCATAAGAGGAATAGAAGATTAAGAAAGCATCCCAACCAAGTCCAGTTCAAAGTCACAAGTCTGATATTAGTTCATATGTCCGATACCAATCTATAATGTCTCCTTTCGACTCTCAAAGTCACAGGCCAGTGGGTGCAGAGTCCTGGCGCTTCCAGAACTCAGGGTCCATCAACAGCATCCAGTGGTGGCAGAAGCAACTCAGCGCTGGCAGGGGTCTCCACGTGGCTTCTCCAACTTCAAAGGTCTGGCTCTATCAGGGCAAGGCCATGTGGCTTCTCTTCCAGCTCCTTCAGCAATTCAGATGCTGCCATCTTGTCTTGTACGTGATTAATCATCTCTGAGACTAACACCCAACAACTGGGGAGATAGCTTCTCATCTTCATGAGGGAAATATCGCGAGATTTCCCAGAAATCTCAGGAAAAAGCCATGCCCACACAGAGGCCCCATTGTCTACTTAATCTCTATCTCCAGATTAACAGGCTAGACTCCACCCCTACATTTTAGTCATGAAATTAACATAAGCACGTGACCATCACAATTGCTTACAGAAGTCAAAAGTCACATCTTTTGAAGAGAGACTGGTGGAGACAAACAGTTCTGGTTAGCAACTGAGTGCTTAGCCTCATTACCACCAGAGTTCCTATTACGTACAGTATAGTTTCCTTATTTTAAGATGCATGGCCTGTATTACCTATGCAAAATCCTCTTTGCCCTGCAACATAACATACTCATGAATTCTAAGGATGAGGGTTTGGATATTTGGGGGTAGCTCGTCTGTCTAACATACCTTCTATAAACTTGGTCTTTCTCACCTGAGCATTATGCATCTAGCTCAGAGCCCTGGTGAAGTAGTGGTGATGCATTGGGCTGCTAAGTCCAAAGTCACCAGTTTGAAACCACCAGCAGCTTTGAGAGAGAAAGATGGGTCTTTCTGCTGCCATCAAGACTTACAGTCTTGGAAACCCACAGGGACAGAGCTTTCCTGTCTGATAGGCTCATTTGGGGTCAACCTCCATTCGATAGCAATGAGTGAGGGAACAGTGAGGCTATTGGCTCCCTGCTTCAGATTCACAGCCACAGGCGCTGTGTGCGGGGTTCTGATGAGTCAAAATCTACTGCATGACAGTGGACTTGCTGTCTTTAGATCTTCTTCTTGGAGACTTATCACTTGACACTAATAGTTGTGTCTTCTCTCCTGTGCTCAGAGGGTATTTTTGTGGACCATTTCTTCCTACTGAAGATCCAGAATTTCAAGTTAATCCTAATCTGTGCCATCTCTCAAGGGGTCCCATGCAACAAATTAAACAGCAAAACTACAATAACTCAGATGCTTTCTATCTAGTTCTTTCATGAAGCTCCATGACAGAACTTCCACATACATAAAAGATAGGCCAGTTATAGGGTTGGATCATGGTATCCTGCTCATCCTGATGCCCTCACCCTAGCAAGATGTCTTTTTCCATTCTGGTTCCCCATACTCTCTTTCCTGAAGACTAAATTCAGACTGGAGTCAGACTGGAAAACACTGGTGCTCTCTGAAGGTTGGAACATACCCATTTCTTCATGACTGTGCAAATTATAGGTAAATTATCATCCTGCTGTGCACTCGAGTATTTCTGGTTACCCATCTAAATATGGTTGACATCCAGCTTTGGAGGAGTTCTTGGATTTGATCCATAAATGAGAAGACTTGAAGGATTCTGGAATTCAGACCCAAATTTATCATTGTATTTTGGAAATGCTAGATAATGAGAAGGAGATTGTGACCAGAAGATGAAGGGCAAAAAAGTAATGGGTAACCAAGATTTTAATGCATTAGCTATAATCACAGTGCAGAGGTGCGGCTAGAGAAAGAACTGTGTTCCCTTCCTTGCTCCTCACATTTGAGGAGCCTAAAGCTTCATGGAAACATGGAATCAAGAGACAATGGGATTTCCCATAAACCTTCTGAGGGTTTTCTCCTCTGATGTGTTGTAGTAGAGAACTAAGGCAAGCACTCCAAGAGAATGTGGTCTAGACCTTGCCAAGTATAAAGGCCCTCACACGTCACCTGAGGATCCTGTTACAATGTTAATTCTCATTCTCCGAGTCTAGGAATGGAGCTTGAAGTTAAAATTCTGACCAGAAAAAGCTTTGATACCAGCTTAGCACAGAGAGATCTTTCCTCTGAAACTGTGGAGCCTAAGTGGAGAATGGGATGATGGGGGCTAAGGATTTGTATTGATAGAGAGAATGAATGAATGAAACTCTCCTTACCTTCTCTCTGGGCACTCGCTCCCTGCTAACACAGATTTGGAAAGTCCATAAGCCACACTAGCAAGATTTCAGATTTCAAACCAAATCTTTCTTTCCCAGAGGTTCTTCTCACTGCCCCCCCCCCCACCCAAATCCTAATGCACTGAGATTTTGAGCTACATATTTTCATGGTACTAGTAAATTCCAGGAACTGGGTTTTGTTTGTCTCCCTTGGTCTTGAAATTCAAATGTCACTTTGATGGTGCTGTATTCCATCCCATCCCACCCCAACTCCACCTTCAGGAGAAGGATAACTATAAAATATTACATCATTTGTCATCAACGCAAATCTAATTAAATGAAGAATAAATTTATAAGAGGATGCAACCACTTGGAACTCTGATCCAACCAAGGTTTTGATGCCACGTTAGCATAGAAAGATAATTCCTTTAAAATTTTTAAAGAACTCCCAATATCACTGAAGACAAATGGATACAGAGGCAAACAGGGTAGGAGAAGCAATGGTGCCCAGCTCCCAAATGATGAAATGTCTGGACTCTCAAATACTTGGAGATAATTGAGTCCCCATTCAGCACAGAAACAGCAAAGTCCACATGGAAGAAGCACACCAGCATGCATGATCAAGAGGGGCCGAAGGGAGCAGGTATCGAGCATCAAACAACAAGAATCTCATCATTATTAATGAGGGGGAGAAGAGGAGGGAACCGAAGGCCCACTGGTGGGTAATTGGTCACCCCTTTACATGGAAGTCACGGAGAGGAGACAGACCAGTCAAGGGGCAGCCGGGCAGTGATGATGCAGACAAATTTCCTCTAGTTCCTGAAGCCTTCCTCCCCCAACCATCATGGTCCCAACTCTACCCTTCAAATCCAGATGGGCTGGAGTGGGTTTACTAGTGGAGAGGGGAGCTGGGGATGTGGGGAGACCAAGATGGTTGAGCCCCTTCAGCCCAGTGGTTAGACTGAAACTGCTGGAAGGGTGGAGAGAGGGTGGGGTGGAGGGAATGCAAGGGTGAATCCCCTCTGACCAAGGATGAGGAATATGAAGAGCCTTGCAGAGGACATTGCAAAGTGAATCGTTGAAAATGCAATGATTAAACTTGTCATTTGATTTTTCTTTTTACCCATTTTATATTTGGTCCAGGTTTTTAAATATTTTCTACTTCCTTTTCTGTTAAGGGTTGCCTCTGCTTTATTTTATTATTATTGTTAGATTTTTTTGGTATGTTTTCATCTCTTATTATTGGTTTTGCATGTTTTCCTGTATACAAAATCTAGTATAGTACATTGTTAGAGACAATAACTGAACTAATTGTTTCTTGGTGGTATGGCAGAGGAAGTTGGGGGGAATAGGAGTTAATAACAACAAGAACAAGAAAGAAGAAAGTGTTCTAAAATTGTCTGTGGTAATCATCATAACACTCATAACTGTTGAATTGCATGCTATATGGATTATGTGCCAATAAAACCTTTGTTAAAAAAATTTAAAGAATACCAAGAGTCATGAACCATTATGGTCTGTTGTCTGTTCAGTGCCCCAGAGGGGAAGAAATATACTTTATGGGGCACAGCAATTAACTATAATTTGGAGAATGAGATAATGTGCTCTATCAAGTTATGTTGATAAAGAAGCATCTCAGGCCTGGGCTGAAACAGTCCCTTCATCCTTCTCCCTTGTCCACATATATTTTCAGCCACCTGGACTTGTTTAGGTCTCCCCAGAAACACGCTGACCTTGGCTGCATTGAGTTAGTCCAGATAGTGTGCATCTGAAATTTTAACTTTTGCGTAACTGCTTCCAGCTGTGCTCTAGATGCATAGCAAACACTCTGGTATCTTCCAGCCTTCTGCAGAAAGCTGGTTCTCTCTCACGGTTTACTGTGCCTAAAGCTCCACAGGACAGCTGGAACTTCTTGTGAAATCAAGTGCCTGTCCACTGGGAGTCCTGCTTCTGTGTTGGTTGGTAAGGCAGGAATCCAGTAAGCTTCCATACCCCACTTCCCCAGGAAGCTGTAAATCCTAAATGAAGTTAGACAGAGGCAACACCCATGAAGCAGTTAACATGTCTTTCACCTACGAAACTTAAAAGCATTCAAGAGTCCTTCTAAAGCAATATACTTCAATTTATGTGAGCTTCTGAATCATCAAGTTACTAGCACAAAGAAGGAATTACCTGCCTGGTGACTTTCTCTCCTGTCACTCAACTGATGGGAAAGGTCCCAGAGGAAGGCCAAGTGATGCTTGTGGGCCAGACGGAGGACTGGAAGAGGCAAGGTGGCTTCTCGGAGTGGGGTCTCAGCAGGTGGGAGTGAAAACGTCTCTAGCTTTCAGTGCTGACTTCCATAGGTCACTGGTGGCCCCAACAGTTAAGTGCCTAGCTGTTAACAGAAAGATCAGAGGGTTCAACCCACCAGCCACTGCGCAGGTGCGGTCTAGGCTGCTCTGCTTCTGTGCAGATTGACAGCTTTGCCAATACTGGGGAGCACCTCTGCCAGGCCCCAGATGCTTGCTGTGAGTCGGGATTTGGCTCACTCGCATTGGATTTCCGGAAAGCTGGCACAAGAGGATCTGCATGGTGAGCTGTCATCCACGCGGTCAACAATTCAAAACCTGCAGCTGCTCCTTGGGAGGAAGTTGGGGCTTTCGACTCCCGTTTTGGGAAACCACCGGGGCTGTTCAACCCTGCCCTACAGGAGTGCGTTGAGTCGGCATCCACTCAGTGGCAACGAGTTGTCTTTTGGAGTGTGCGTGCTTAGAACCTTGCCTGGCAGATCTGTCTGCTCCTGGTGACCCTGCTTTTCACGGAAAATCCCCCGCTGGCCCTGGAATCTGAGATAACACTCAGGAGTTCATCTGGCTTTGCCAGGCAGGTTTTCCTATGGCATTTCTGAATTTGGGTCATTGCTTTTCTGAACAGCATTTTTTTTTCTCCTCTTGCTGAGATCTTTTAAGTAAGGGAATTAGAGGGATCCATCCACTCAGATTGATATAGTCGCGTCACTCTTTTGCATTAGACGATCCCTCCTAGCTAATCACAGAGCATGCATGTGGGCTGGGAGAACGGAGGAAGCAGCGAAGGATATCAAAGGGTGTGTGTGTGTGTGTGCGTTATTGCTGGTGAGCGCACGTGCAACAAAGACGTACCTCTGTGGCCACTGCCTCTCTCAGATCACCCCACCCTCTCTCCATCTCTTTTTTCATAGCTAATTCTTTGAAGGCTTAGTGGAACTTTTCAGTCCTCTTCTCTCATGTTCTTTCCATAGGAATCTTATTTGACCAAGGAGTTGCATTGTTATGCATTAGACTCTGAAAAGGTTAATCCAACAAGCCTCTAAAGAATCGCACCATCTTCTGTGTGTAAGTGAAGGGCGAAGGAAATGCAGATCAAAGGGTAATTAGAAAAGGGCATATCATATGGTGATACCGCCATGTCACCCCATCACACCCATCTCCTATGCACCTCCGAAGGAAGACATGGGAGGGCATGGTTAGTCCTTGGATGGATGAAAAGAGCATAAAGGGAAGCGCCATGTACAGATCCCTCCTTCTATCAAAACTGAGCTCTGGGTAGCTCAGCCATCATGGTCTCATCTGCAAAATGGCAAAGTGATCGTACTAATTGGATATAGATGACAAGATTGAGTGAGAAATCAGAGATCATGTAGCACTGTGAATGCTGAAATTTATGAACTGCTATCAGGATACTCCCTACTTTTGCCCATAATACTAATTAGAGAGTCCTGCCTCGTTCATATAGAACTCTAGAAGCACATTTTTTTTGAGAAGCTCTGATAGTGTTGTGGTCCTATGTTGGCTACTAGTTGCTAAGTGGGAGGTTCAAACCCACCAAGAGGCTGTCTGCTCCTATGAAGATTTAGAGTCTTGGAAATCCCATCTCAGGTTGCTTTGACTCAGCATTAATTTGATGTCAGTGAGCTTGGTGTGAGTTTTGAGGGTGCATTTGATATCTTTATGAGCTTAGAAATGGCTCAGAACCTGTTTTTTCTGGCAGGTCGTCTGTGTCCCCCCCATCCCCGGCCCCTTTTGTCATTCTCATTGCACTAAAACTTGATTGAGCACCATGAAGTTTTCCTTTATGATATGTTGGGACTTACAGAATATTAATAGATTAGCTTAGAGTTAAGTCCTTTTGTTCTTATGCTTACACTTAAATGTATTAAATGTATTATTATTATACTTATAAAATGTACTTATGATTATACAGACTCTCTCTCTCTCTCTCTCTCTCTCTCACACACACACACACACACACACACACACAATCTAATCCTCACAGTAGCTCTGGAAGAAGAATGTTAAGACATCCATTTCACAGGAAAGAAAGCATTAAGAAAGGAGGAATATCACTGAGAATTCTGTTAGAGCTTAACGGTATGAATTGTGAGTGTGGCAGTCAAGTGTTTATGTTAATTTTATGATTGAAATGTAGGGGTGGAGTCTAGCCTGTTAATCTGGAGATAGCCATGAGAAGCCAATGAGGCCTCCGTGTGGGCATGGCTTTCTCCTGAGACTTCTGGGAAATCTTGCAATATTTCCCTTGTGAAGATGAGAAGCTATCTTCCCCAGTTATTGGGAGTGAGTCTCAGAGATGATGAATCACAGACAAGACAAGATGGCAGGGTCTGAGGAGCCAGAGAAGTCACATGGCTTTGCCCTGATGGAGCCAGACCTCTGAAGCTGGAGAGGCCACGTGGAGACCCCTGCCAGTGATGAGTTGCTTCTGCCACCACTGGATGCTGTTGATGAACCCCGACCCCTGAAAGCGAGTAGCAATGGGGAGACCTCTGCCAGTGCTGGGATTCTGCACCCACTGACCTGTGACTTCGTGAGTCGAAAGGAGACATTATAGACTGGTATCGGGCATATGGGCTAATAACGCACTTATGACTTTGAACTGGACCAGATTGGGATGCTTTCTCAGTGTTCCATTCCTTTTTTATATAAGCCCTTTCCTTATATCCATATCTGTGTCTATTAAATTTGTTCCTCTAGTCTACCTGGACTGACACAGTGAGACAGTGTGTTCAGCAGTGAAAGCAAAGAGAGTTGTAGAAATATTGTCTACTAATGATTAGAGGAGTGGCCCTCATGGCACAAAGACTAAAAAGGTTGACTGCCAACAAAAGGTAGGTGATTCAGACCGACCAGCCTCTCCATAGAAGCTAAGCCCATAAAGCCTAGCAGACCCTAGGCGACAGTTTTAATCTGCCATGATAAGAGTTAGAATTGAGGGCTGAGCCCCGGTGGCGTAGTGGTTGTGCGCGGGACTGCGGCCCACTGGGACGGAGGTTCAATTCCAGCCGTGGGGCTGGGCCTCCTACTCCCTTCACCGGAGAGCAGTGATGCCCCAAAAACCAAAAAAAAAAAAAAAAAAAAAGAGAGTTAGAATTGAGTAGACAGCATAAAAAATGACAACCACTAGAAAGACACTAAGAAAAGGGGGCGGGGAGATTCTATAGTTTCCCTATTCCTCTTTTATCTGTCTTTCCCTTTTTTTGTTTCTTTCTTTGACTGCATATAAGACTTTTAATTCTGCTTTTAATTCTGCTGAAAGTTTTCTGTTGTTCCAGTGAGGTTTTTATCTGTTTTACTTTGTTATTCTAATTATTTTAGGGTTTTTTTTTACTGTTGTTGTGTGTGTATTTTAAATGTGTTCTGAATATGAAATCTAGGACAGGTGAATCTACAGAGAGAGCAATTGGATTAATGGTTACTGAAGGGCATGGCAAGGGAGGTTGAGGGAAATGTGGAACTCATAACGATGAGTACAAGAATAAAGAAAATGTCCTAAAAGTGACTGTGGTGATGGTTGTACACGCTTCTTAATGTGATTGAACTGTTTCGTTAGATGGTATGTAATTCATATGCCAATAAAAATGCTGGGAAGAATATCTATACTGACTTCATAAAATATAAAATAAAAATAGTTTCTTAGAGTTATGGGAGGGGAGGGGAAGCAACTCAGCTTTTTATGACCTCACTATTTTTTGTTTGGACTGGCCAGGAAATTTATGGAAATAAAACGTCTCAGTTCAAATTTGTTGACTATATTGCCCAAATATTACTTTAGCTCATTTGAAACTTGAAACAATAGCCCATAATTTGAAAATAAAAAAGAAAGGAAAATAAGCTAAACAAATCAAAATCAAGTAGCTTTTTAATCTGTTAAGGAATTTATAAGTCTTCATCTCCTCTGAATATCTGCAGAAACCTGCTGTTCTCCCAACATAATGTTACTTGTCCATGTGCCCCATGGACAATTAGTTCTGTAAGGTCAGAGACACTATCTAATTCCAAGAGGCATACAATGAACAGATACTGAATTAATTAGCTATTGAATGAATGAGTGGTATTTTGTGCCACCCCTATCCTGACTGAGAATCACGCTTTGAAATGAACAACCAACAACCAAAATGCCCATCTCTAGGGACTAGTTCCTTACTGCTAACATGTGAGACAAAATATAATCATGTTTGCTTCTAAGGAGCATGCTGCGTATGTTTCTTCTGAGACAGAACTTTTCAGTTTTGTAGACATCTGTGACATTTTATATTCTTGGCCAACACAAGAATTCAAAGTCATCAATTCTTCTTTAGTTTTTATTCATTTCCCAATGCTTATCAGGTGATTAAAGAGATCATATATTGAGCCTTCAAAGTTACAACTTTGCTTTTAAACACTTCAAAGAGGTCTTTGGCAGCAGATTTTCCCAACACAGTGCATCCTTTGATGTCTTGAATGCTATTTCCAAAGAACATTGATTGTGATTCTAGGGAAAATGAGATCTTTGACAACTTCAATATTTTCTCTGTCATGATTTGTTTAGTTTTGCAAGGGATTCTGTTGTAGAGGTTAGGTGACAAGAAAGGACCTGTAGTTCTGGAAAAGGCTAGGACTTAGCCTACAACTTTGAATTGATTTCTGTCCCCAAGCAAAAACAGGAAAATCCGCATAAAAAGATCTATTCACTTTAAAAGATTGTATCTGAAAGCAGAGCTTCCAAAATCCATTTGATACAATGTTCACTCCATCACACCAGACCATGTAGATCATTGACTTCTTAAATGCTCACTATTGGCTTCCCAACTTATCAAAGCTTCCCACATTATCCACGAGGAGGCTTTTTCTTTCTGCTGCCAGTGGTGGTGGCTCAGGTTGCAAACAAGAAATGAGTCTTTAAACTTAAGGGTTTTTTTTTTAATGGTGATCAAATCCAGTGTGATACCCAAGAAGTTAGGGTCAACAAGAGTGTGTCTGTGATCTTTGGTGGTGGTGGACATGTCCTTCTGTACCTTGATCTGTTTTGCATCAGAGAAGAGCCTGTGCTGCCTCACTGACACAGGATTACAGTTCTGAAACCTGCTCTGCCCCCCTGAGTGGAAATACAGAAGTATAACAAGTCAAGTCTAAAACTATTAGACACCCATGAGTTATATTACTGATTAGCGACTTCTCAAGCTTCAGACAGAAAAACACAGTTCTAGTTCTCATTCAGTCATTTGTTTTAAAATGTCTTTAATATTTCATATTTGTCTCTCCCCAGTCATGGACTTCCCCACTTCTGGCTGTCAGGGGTGCCTGTTATTATGCGACCAACCAATTTTCTTTAACTTGGCCTCCCTTTTCTTGTCTCTCACCCAAATGCTCTGCAGAATCATCTGCTTTGCTACATAGGGTTGTGCAGGGCTACCAAGGAAATCTGTGAATTCCTCTAACCTATGTTTGTCAGACTTTATGATCACAGACTGGAGAAGTCATTTGCAACTCTGACCATTCCCAAGATCTCCAAGGGCACTTTGGAACATCTTGGTTCAGGAAGGGGAAAGGGGACAGCTGAATAGATGGCATAGAAGAGATATTTAGTAATGAAGTCATCTGTCTGGAACTGTAATGGTGGGTACATGATATTATACATTTACCAAAACCTATAGAATTCAATATCATCAAGAGGGAACCTGTAAATAAAGACTTTAGTTAATAAACATGTATCAATATCAGTTCATTCACTGAAACAATGAACTTGGCCATACGGACGTTAATGATAGGGGGGAAAACTATGTGTGGGGAAAGGTTTGGGCCCAACTACTCACCAAAAAGTTGGCAGTTTGGATCCACCCGGTAGTGCCACAGAAAAAAAGACTAGCAATCTACTTCCGTGAGAAGCACAGCTAATAAAATACATTGGAGAAGTTCGACTTGGCAGCCCCTGAGGTCACCCAGAGTGGGGGTGCATGCTGACAGCAGTGAGTTTGGGGGTTGTTGGTGTGTTGGAGGAGGAGGCTTATAGGGATTCTCTGCACTTTGAGCTCAAGACACTTGTGTGCACATATGCACGCACACACATACACATACCTCGAGTGATTTACAGTAAGGCTATTCATGAAAAACAACCTAATGGAGGTCCCCAGGCTGCAGCATATGCACAATGTTGAAATGTTACTTTCTGGGAAAAGGAGAGGCCTTAGCACCTATTTTTCAGAAAGCAGCCCAACCAGTAAGCATCACATCACCAGAGCTCCTTTCTAGCACCTATTTTTCAAGCTGCTTACATGAAGTTAATGCACAGTCAAGTGTGGGAACCACTCGAATGGGTGTCCTTGTGGTATGGACTAAAAGGAAAACAGGAAACACCAGAATGGTGTCCCCGAAAGGTGAAACTGGGTCAAGCAGTGGTGGAGCAATGTCAGGTACAGCCAAGCTGAGAGCAGAGGAAGAAGGACTGAGATTGCTTACCTACACAGTGGTTTTTAAAAGTCTCTGCCTGGCGAGTTGACTAAATGAATCACTGCTTCGATCCGGAGGTCGAGCCCCAAGGTAGCCAGGAGGTGGTCCTGACCCCTGTTGAAGGAGATCGTTGGCCTTCTTAGACACGGTGTGGAGACAAGAATAGCTTGTGCTTTGTTTAATGGGCAGTGGCCATAAATACTTCTTTTCTCTCTGTTTTGCCTGCTCCTGTGATCTTCGGATAATTTATACTGCATTCTTCCTGTAAGGTAGTGATTTCTTAAGTAGAAGAATATACCTTTCTCCAGGCCTAGACACACAGCAGGAGCTGAACATGTGCGTGCAGAACAAATGAATCAGAGAGGAGTGAACCAATGAACAACAAAATGATGCCGATAGGCCTGCCCTCTATGTTATTGGATTTTTTCATTTTTAGCGTGGTCATCAGTGGTGTGATGGCAGCATCTATCATGGAAATGAAGTACTCAGATCCTGCTATGCTGGAGTCAAGGACTTGAGCAAATGTTGCCCGGGTCTTTGAGAAAATAGTATTGTCAATGGTTATCTACGTGCAGCATTCAATGCACTACTGCTGGAAAGTACAACTTAGGAATATTGATTTTGAGAAATGTTTTGTTCTTTCTAAACCCCCTTTTAGGTACTATAAAATTAGAGTTGAAACAGAAAAATATGAAGAAAATGTTCATAAACTAACACAATAAAGATATATCATGAAAAAAGAATTTGGTTATACCTAGTTTATGAACTATTAATATTCTTCTATGGTTAACTTCAATCTAGGCCCATTGACTCTGCATCATTTGGGTAAAAAAAATTTAATCGTTCAAACCTGAGCTATTACCACCTAATGATGCTATTACCACCTAATGCCTTAGCCAAATCTTATATAACAAATTGTGGAGGATCAGTCCTAAGGAAAGATATAAAGTAAAAGAAATTGATTTCAGTGCACCATCCACACCCGAGCTGCTATCTTATAAATTTACATAGTAAGTGCTCATTCTGTAAATGATAATGCCTACTAAGCTACACTTTCAAACTCATATTCATTTAAGTCTCTGTACTAACATAGGAAACGTGTGTGTGTGTGTGTGTGTGTGTAGAAGGTAGAAGTTTGCAAAGAGAAAATAAGAATTTAACAATGTTGAAAGTAAAACCCTTTAAAAAATGTCCTGGTGTATGCTATAGGATGGATGACTTATTATGTATGAAAACAATATGCTTAGTGGAACCAGGAATCACAAAAGGACAAATAGTATGTGTTCTCATTTATGTGACCAATATAGAAAAGACAGATGTACAGACATCAAAGTTCATGAGTGGTTACCAGGCAAGGAGAGAGGAGGAAAAGTGTCAAAGTTATTAGGAAGTACCAAGTTTCTGTTCATGGTGATGGAACATTTGGCAGTATGTGTGGTGGTTGTATGATAGACAGAGTCATTCATCACATAACATTCATCTGGGAAACCTGTGACAGCATGTGCATTCCTGGTCACAGAGGTTGTCATAATGTTCAGACATCCTCTTTAGAGATCAGGACATAGTGGTTATAGCAATGCAACAGCTTCTTGTACACAACAAGTGTTTCGCATGTCTCTTGTATATGAAGTAATTGTACTGCTGGGCATACACGAACATATATGAGCACATGTGTACGTAACCCATTGCCCAGATGCCTTAAGAGTTACATTAAATGTCTTTGTGACTGTTGTGGGCTGAACTCTCTATCCTTAATGTGAACTTTCCTACTTGTAAACAAAAAAAGTTTGCTTGTAACTTTTAGGTATCATCATTCAAATATGCATACTGTGTGTCTCTTGAGTGTTGTAATTTATGTCTCTGCTTCATTATTTTTCCTCAAAAACTTGTAAGGTCCCTAGAAACTCCCAAATGAAGCAAAATTAGTGAAAACAGAAGTGAAAGTCAAGGAATTAAAGATTTAGAGTGAGACCAAAGGTGAATAAATAACACCAAGGTGGAAAATCAAGTTGGAGTGCTATTTCATGGGACATAGATATGTCTGTTTGCTAATGAGGAGTCTTGGGAGTGCTATTAGATAAGCATTGTACTGCTAACCTCAGAGTCAGCAGTTCAAACTCACCTGATGCGTAGCAGAACAGTGAGGCAACTTGCTCTTGTAAAGATTTACAGCTCCTCAGAAACCCTGTACTGTTTTTATATAAATTAAAGTATCATCTTGATGGCAGTGGCTTTGATTTTTTTTGGGGGGGAGGGTAGGAGTGGGGAGGGTGTTTGGTTTGCTAAGTATATAAATATATGCTAAATATATCTGCTATGTCCACTAAATATATATGCTCTGTCTAAATCATGCAATGTCCTAGTTCATAGAAATTCTCATGAATGTTCAGGAGAAAGATGGGACTTCTTACTCTTGAAAAGAGGTAGTCTTGGAAACTCACTAGGGCAGTTCTACCCTGTCTTGTAGGGTAGTCCTGAGCCAGCATCCACCTGATGACAGTGAGTTTGGTTTGATTTTTGGAATTATGAATGCTCAGTGGCATATACCTGTGCTTATCATGAGAGGCATATTTCTAAAATACTATTGCAAAAACTGAAGGGGATGTGTAGTTTGAGGATCTGCAAGAGAACTGAAAAGATAATATGAAGGGACAGAGCAGGAGGTACAGCTAAGTGCCCAACAACTGTGACTACCAAGATTTGGATCTCAACACAGGCACTTCCTGGTGCATGGTCCTGGAGAGGCTGCCTAGCTCCTGTCAGGTTGTTTCCATACCTGTAAAATGAGTACAGTAAGAGAACATGTTTTACAGGGAACTTGTGAAGTAGTCATGAATAGCATGTGAAGTAATTAACACTTTATCTGGAACAAATAAAGAACCTGGTAGATGTTAATAGCTAACTATAACTCCAGGTGGGGTCCCTGGGGTGGGGGTGGGGGGGCACAAAGATGAATGCATTGACTGCTAACTGAATGGTTGGAGGCTCAAGTTTTCTTGAAGGCACCTTGAAAGAAAGGCCCGATGATCTCATTCTGAGTAAGCAACCACCGGAAAGCCTCTGGAGCACATTTCTCCTGCCCATTGTGAGCTGGAGAAAGTTATTCCAACTGGTAAGCCCAGGTGTTTTATATGAACTACTAAGTTCATGTGCCTCTCTAAGCCAAAAGTATTTACTCAGTGAATTTCAACCACAAGTATTAATTAAACCTGTGCACACACTGAGCTCCTACTTGTGTTGAACCCATGATTTGAATGGAAACTTGAAGTGTCAGTAGGGTATAGTGAAGGCAAAGAATGATGTACACTATTTAACTTGGTAGCCTCTAGTTTCAGGGACCTATTGAGCACTGAGAACGTGGAAGGTCTACAGTGAGAAGAGCAATCAAATCCAAAAAGTTGCTATTAGGTGCTGGAGAGTTGGTTCCAACAAAGTCACCCATACAACAGAGCAAAATAACACCTGATCCCACAACAGCCTCACATTGTTCCTGTGCTTGATTCATGGAGTCAGTTCATCTCCATGAGAGTATCTCTCTTCTTCACAGACCCTCTGCCCTACATGAAGATGTTTGCCAGAATTTGGTCCCACTTGATAACATGTTCAAAGTCTTACCAAGTCATATTCTAAGGAGGCTTTTGACTGTACTTCTAGATTTATACAAGCATTTAATATTCTTCATCAACACTATGATTCCAATGCATGAGTTCTTCTTTTGTCTTTCTTATTTGTTGTGCAACTTTGGCAGACAGGTGAGGCAATTAAAAGCACCCTGGCTTGGGTCAGGTGCACCTTAGTCTTCAAAGGGAGATCTTCACTAACAACAGTCTAAAGAGATCTTTTACAGCAGATTTTTCAAATGCAAATAAGATATTGGATTTCTTGATTGCTGCTTCCCTGTATATCCTTGGATGTTTTGTACATCTAAGTAAAACCAAATCTCTCACAAGTTCCATCTTCTCTCTGTTTATCATGATGTTGCATAGTGGTGCCGTTGTGAGGAATTTTTATTTCTTTCAGGTGGAATCCATATGAAAGGCTGTGGTCTGTAATATTCATCAGTAGGTGTTTCAAACCCTCTCCCCCTTTCAGTGAGCAAGATTGTAGCCTCTATATATCACAGATTGTTAAGGAGCGATCTGCCAAACTTGATGGAGAGTTTGTCTTCTTCATCTGGTTCAATTTTTTGGCTTATTTGATCAGCATACAGATCAAATGAGTTTGGCGAAACGATGCAAACCACACTCTGCATTTTTAAAACTTTGTGCAAAAAAGAGTAACAGATCTTAAACAAAATTTATTTATATTGACTATATGTTAAATTGACTTTATTTTTGTATAGGTTGTGTTAATTAAAATAGAAGGCTAGGTCAAAAAATATTGATCCAAAATCATAGAAACCTCTAGCGAACAAAAAAATTATTTAAATGTGAAGCGATGGTTTTTCAACAAATCCTCCATCTAAGTCTGTAAAAGTTCTGTAAGTGAAGGTTCCATCCTTCAAAATCTTCTGAAAAGAATTCTGTACCTTCCATTTCCACTACATCTTATAGCAGTTGTACATCCACAAGATCCTAAAATTGTGTTCCATTTCAATGCTCTTTGAAATTGGGGACCAAAAGAAGTCTAAAAATGTGATGAAGAAACCTGATGGTGCCCAGCTATCAAAAAATATATAGCATCCGGGGTCTTAAAAGTTTGAAGATAAAAAAGTGGCCATCTGGCTCAGAAGGATAAAATTTCATATGGAAAAAGCACACCAGCCTGTGTGTTCATGTGGTGTCAAAGGGATCAGATGTCAGGCATCAAAGAACAAAACATCATATCATTGCAAATGAGGTGGTTTTCAGATTAGGGACCCAGAGTCCATATGTAGGCATCTGGACATACCTTTACAGGACCGTTGCAGGGAGGCGATGAGCCAATCAGGGCAGAGTGTAGGAAGATAGCAACATATGTATAAATATACTTGACATAATGGATGGATGGATGGATGGTGATAAGATCTATAAGAGCCACCAATAAAATGATCATGTTATCTTTATGCCTAATATTTGAAATGACTTAACTACTTATTAGGAAGTAGAGAGTGGAGTGAAAAAAAGAATGTTTCGCCTTGTAAGCCAAGCTCACTGTGATTATCTCAGTAGCATCTCACGGGGGCCCTGTCGGACAGGACAGAGCTGCTCCGATGTGTTTCTTAGACTGTCACTCTCTACAGGCCTGGAAAATCTTGACTTTCTCACAGTGGATCCTGCTTTCAAACTGCTCATCTTGAGGTACGCAGCCCAATACATGCCACAATGCCACCTGAGGGGATAAGATGAACCCACATGAATAGCAAATTGCACAGGTCCTGAAAGGACTGTGTGTATGATACGTGGTAGCTTCTGTGCCATCTGAGCTCCTGGTGACACAAATAGTTCTTACTCAGCTATTAGCAAAAGTGTTCTGTTGCAGACTACCTAAAGATGCCTCAGAAAATAAGGCTGGCGATCTATTTCTGACAAATCACAGTCTTTGAAGTCCCTGTGCGGTAGATGTTCGAAGGGATCAAGTGGAGGGAAGGCAAAGGAAGAAAGAAGAAGCAAATCGACAAGATGAGGGCTCAGCTGCGGCCCTTTCAGTAGGTGCATGTGGCTCTGAGGAAATATTGAAAATGAAATAAAACTCTCAGTCAGATCATGGTGATTTTATTTGTTTGAGGAAATGTATTTAGGGCTTTGGAACAATTTTTAAATTGTTGTAAGCGATGGGGTTGGCTGTTCCATCTCAAAAAAAACTGCTGACCCAAGTTGACAGGTATTGACTTGGGGGAAGGGGAAGATAAGAATCTCCAAGAGGGAGAAGAGATATCAGAAGTAAGAGTACCTGGTGGGGAGTTGAGAAATAGTCTGAACTGATGAATATAAAAGTGATGCTCTGAAACGTAAAGTCTTCACTTACTTCACAATGAAAATATGAATGAGGAACAGAACAAAGAAAAATTTGTGAAGCACACTCAATAACAGTGTCTTTGGGGAATTTGTACTCAGAGAGAGAGGTTGGGGAAGGTTGTCACCATGGCTTCCATCCCTTGAAAAACCCTCTAAACCGCAGGAGGATTTTCCTAATAAACAACGTCTCCTTTGTCATTTCTGCTGAATCAGATATCAAAATGGCAAAATGAAGGTAAATTAGCCCCTTTACTAGCCCTGTGGTCTTCAGGATCCCTTTGTTCTGAGAAAAGGATGTTTTCATATTGGTCTATGTCATATTTTGGCCCAGAGAGTCATAGCACTTTGTCAAAGCAGTGTAAGTTGTGAAATAAGACTGAAAACCAGAACTTCAAACCAGAATTTTTTTGAAAGGCACATTTTAAAGCTTCAGAGTGTTTTGCCTTGTCAAGAAATAGCTATTTTGATACTCAGATAGGTGACTTTTGAGCCTACCAAAGCAAGGAAACAAAATGTCAGTTAGTCTACCGGAACTTGATTTTCCTTTTCATGCACACCAATTCTGAAGTGGCCATTCCATCTTCTAGTTTAAAAATTTGCTTTTTTGTTGGGTTTCCAGCACCACACAATGTGTGCACCCCCCAGACAAAATCAGTCAGCACGAAGTATTTTCCACCTTAATTCTTTTAAAATGAAGAAGGGTGGGAAGGAAAGATGGGTGGGCTGGACTTTCATTTCACTTCTTTTACGTGCGAGGCATCATTGTGTTTAATTGAAAAGGCGTGTGAGTAGCCAAGGAGGTCGGGCGGCATAACGGTGGGTGCTAACGGCAAAATCAACAGTTCAAAAAGAACATCCACCCTGGGGGAGAAGATGATGCTTTTTGCTTCCATAAAGATTTACAGCCTCAGAAATTTCTATTAGGAGCAGTTCTGCTCTCTACACGGTCTCAACAAGTTACGACTGACTCGATAGCAGTGAGTTGCTGTTTAATTTGGGGATGGTTTTGGAAACCAAAACCAAATCAAAAAATCCAGAAAAACCTGACTCAGTGCTATCATGGCAATGCCAACTCGCAGTGATCCTGTAGGTCAAGGTAGAAGTGCCCCAGGGAGTTTCCCAGACTGTGACTCTTGATGAGAATTAAATGCCTCGTCTTTCTTCTGTAGAGTAACTGGTGCTTTTGAACTTCTGAATTTGTTGTTAGCAGCCTAATGCATAACCACTGTAAATAGTGTTAAAGTTTAAATTAGCAGCTTCCTGCTCATCCTAGAACACCAGTGACCCAAAGCCATGCCCAGTCTACACCAAGACTACAGGCTATAGGGGTTTCATTCTGTCAGATTTGCATGCCTGACATTGCAGTGGTCTGAGGTCCCTGGCACCCACAAAGAGGAAGGGCACTCTGCAGTGTGAAGTGGTCTCTGTTGACAGGTGCTGGTCGACCTTTTGGTGACGGAGAGCTGGTAGTGTAACAGTTCAGCCCTGTACTGGGAGATGAAGGGATGCAGGGGAGAAAGCTGCCAATCGATGCCCTAGAAATTCCTCCACCACCTTTTGATGTGAAGGCAGTGTGTATTTTTGAGATCTAATCATCTTTTTTTTTTTTTGAGTTAGATCAGATTTTCTACTCCCACAAAGAGTTATAGTCTTGGAAACCCAAAGTGAGCAATTCTGCCTTGTCCTACAGGGTCCCGAAGAGCAGGCACAAATATGATGACCATGTGTTTGGTTTGGGCCTTACAAACCTTTCAGGAGCCCTGGCGGCACGATGGAGTAAGTGCTGGACTGCTAAGCCAAAGACCAGTGGTTTCAAGCCACCAGCTATGTTGTGAAAGAAAGATGAGATTATCTGCTCCAGTAAATATCTACAGTCTTCCAATATCCTCCATAAGATTGTTCCGAGTCAGAGTTGACTGGATGGTCATGAGTTTGGGTTTGGGTTATTTTTTAGCTGCATACCTTTTTTTTACATCTCAACTGGTACCCAGGAGGTTGATTCCTGGGTTTTTGCAAGATACTCTTTGTAAGACCACAGATCCCTAATGGGAAATATAGAAACCCTTGAGTGTCTCTCATACAGATCTGATTTTGAAGGCTAGTGACTACTGTGTGAGGAAGGGTAGAGTACATATGGTACCACTGATAGGCCTCTTTGTTCTGAGCTGAACTAAAATGTACAGGGAAACTTGTTGGACAGTCATTGACGATGATCCAAGAAAAGGACACCCAAGCCCAAGCATGTGGAGATGGAATTGAAACAAAGTTTGTTCTTACATGCTCAATGATTGAGATCGGCTTATAGGACAAATCCAAAGAAACGACCTTTGCCTGTCAGTAGGTCATCCTGCTTCCCAATATGGTGAAAGAATGACTCCCCATTCTCCATTTGTGGGTGCAGTGGATACTGACAACATTATGATCCACAGCCTTAATTTGTACATGAAATGCCATGTTCATTGAAAGTAGATTTTTGTGCTGTATGTGAACCAATTGTCTTTATACTCTGAACATAATAATTCATACCAGAAACCTAATTACCCATGTGCACTGTAACTATGCCAACCACATTAATCTCATCTTACTTTTTAAGTACTAGCAACCCCTAATTTGAAAAAAAAATACCTACACTCCCCTTCTCATCAGATGAATGAAGTAGTGTTTTTAAGTCTATGTTGGTTTGTTTTACTTTAGTTCCCTCTGAATTGTGCTACTGGGTGATATAAATTGACTAGATGTCACATGCCACCTGTGAATGTGATCTTTTTCCAGAAACAGAATTTCGGAAAATTGGATCCTTTAGGTAAACATCACACTGGAGGAGGGCGGATACTAATTTTATACAACTGATGTTTTTATAAAAGAGAAGATATGCAGGAAGCATTTCTCATGATGTGATAGCTGTTAGCCAAGGACTTCATGCAGTTCAGAGAGAAAGATTCATCATGACCTGGGACTCCTGGCTGCCAGAACTGTGAGACACTAAATCAATGTTCACATCAACCTCCCAGGTTGTAGAATCTCATAGCAGCAGCCCTAGGAACACAGTTTTCTAGATCACTGTTATATGATATGGAATCATCGTTTGACTCGTCTGGGTGGTTCCAGTGGCCTCTTTCATTATAAACTAAGGGGAAGGAAGCCAGGGTTGAAAAATGTCTCCAGTTTATATGTACTACAGTGGGGCCATCTCATACTAAACACAATCATGTCACTGTTTCTGTAACATGAGGCGAAGAGTTACAAGTCAGAGCAGGCTTCTTAGGAGCCCTGCATATTTGCCTACAGAACATAAACATAACTTGGAACATCATATTCCTGGCAGAACTCTGGTTGTGCAGTAGATGACTGTCCCTTTACCCACCATTTAAAAATGTGGCAAGTGTTTGCTTGGCTCTTTAATGTACCAGCTCATGGTTCAAGTTTAGTCACTCGAGGATGTTCTCTGACCAGGTAATTATTGAATTGGTGTCATCTGTGATAGTATTTGCTGAAGTTCTGTGAACCAGACTGTATTTATGTTGCTTTACAGAGAAGGAAACTGGAGTCTGAAAAACTTAAAATGTCTGGACCAAAATACCAGTAAATTAAATCAAGACCTGATTAATATCAGGTCAGTTGACCCCAAGTCTAGCCATGGCAGGTCCTTGCGCTCTGTAGTCAGTCCCAGGTTCTTACTGAACAAGTAAGATAGGAATGCCCCAATATTCTTTAAAGAAAACAATGTCACGATATCCTCCACACAGCTCTTTAGAACATAAGAAAAATTACACTTGTGATATATATGGAATATCATTGAGTCATGGCTCTCTGATGAGATCTGTTGCTAATTCAATTGCCCTTGAACACTAACATGCAATGATGCTATAATCCAAGAATCCATCTCCGATTCAAGAATAATTTCCCAACTAAGTAAGAATGCATCCCCAAGACGCAGACTTTCAGGTACCAGATGTATAGAATGCATCTCTCTAGATGTTTTTCAGGTTCTTGGTTACAGATTGTAGGTCCTGTGATTAGAATGTTTTGCCATCAGGCTGCTCCTAGACACTTTCCATAAGCAGATGGTGGCTGTGTGCTTTATGCTCTCCAGTGCGTACTTTTTTTATGTCAAAACATCAATTTTGTCTTTGCCAAAGCCTAGGAGCAAAGTTGCTGTCTTCCTGTGCTGCTGAAGGTGGCCCCAAAGAACGAATTTTATATAGTTCCATTTGATTCACTTCACTCAGCTTTTAATGATCTCAGAGCTTCTGGCCTCAATTTCACAGTGACATGTGTGTTATGTGTTCTTGCTGGCACTTCCAAGGGCCGTGAGACTGCTCTGAATCCTGGCAACTGAACTGTCTATGCACCTTGAAATGGAGCAAAATGATGTCCTGTTGCTTCTTTCAGTTGTTGGCTTTAAAT
Source organism: Nesogale talazaci (assembly GCA_004026705.1). Lineage (NCBI taxonomy): Eukaryota > Metazoa > Chordata > Mammalia > Afrosoricida > Tenrecidae > Nesogale > Nesogale talazaci. The sequence goes on along the minus strand of PVJH01003694.1, from coordinate 87,711 downwards.
CTGTAGCCATTGAACGTTGCGTGTTTGAAGAGAAAAGTCAAAAGAAACCACCAACTCTCCTGCCTTTATTAATTGCAGATACAAGTCATCCACGAAGCCACCTCTGACCTTTGCATCGTATTATTCCCAATATATTCTATATGCAGTGCTGCAGCATGCAATTTGCTGATGTTATCATTCTCATATTTTCATACCTACAATGTTCAAATGTCTGATTATAAAGATACTGAAAATAGCAGGCAATAGATTGAACTATAGAATGATATGATACATGTCTTAAATCCCAACTAATTGGAGAGGGAAAACAATGGATGATTCACCAGGGAAGATAGGGAGTATTACTGTCATGTGACTAGAGCACTTTGACTGTTTCCTAGGGTACATATATGTTCAACAAATATATACATATATTCTAGTTAGAGAGATCAGAGCTAAATTCTAGTAGTAAAATACACAGGCAGCCTCGAATTACAAAAACCCAATTTAATTTACAACCCATAATTCAAACCAATCTCTATTATATTAAAAATTCAATGTACAGAAGAAAAAAGCTTCATATTAACTGTGGCAATTAGATTTTATGTCAACTTAAACCCATGTGTAAGTGTAGAAGTGGAGTCCGATTGTCAAGCAGCTCACACCCTGATGATGCCTTCTTGGAAGGTTAGCCTCCTTATAAGAGAAACACTGAGAACTTCTTCCACCACCCTCCCGCCCCTTTTCTTTTCCCTTTTATCTTTGCTGGGACTGTGTGTCTGCTTCCAGGGGGTGTGCCTGTGGGCTGTTCCTCAGGTGGGCTGTCAGCACCCTGTGATGTTTCCACTGGCCTTGGATCCATGTGACTGCACCCACTGGTCTGTGACTTCCCTACTCACGACTTCACCTTTCTGCATCATCAGCCAGAATCTGAAGAGGGAGGGCATCATCTAGGATTGGAGCCATGGAGTGAATTTTGGCTGGGCTGGGATGCCTTCTTGATTTAAAATGACTTCTTGATATGAAGTTCTTTCTTATACATGTATGGGTGCCACTGATTTTGTTTCTCTAGACAGCCTAACACAGTAACAAATGGGTGTGACTTGGCAATGTGCATCAAAACCTGGTTATTATTACTGTTTTATGATGTTAAAAAACCTTTTACTATATATATCTAGAAGTGTTTCTTTCATGTTATATGCATGGAACTGTGTACTATATAGGAAGACAAACATTCGACTGAATTAGATATGAACCATGCCTCACTGTTCCAACTTGCATACAAATTATACTTTAAGATAGACTTGGAAACAGAACTAGTTGCAAGGACTGCCTGTATTCAAATATACTATACCTGCTAAATATATTATATACACATTAAGATTTCTACTTTACATACTGTTTGTCTTTGCACTTTAATTTCATGATATCCAGCTTTTAATGTATTACAATAGATATAAGAAATACAACTAAACAGTGTTTTTTCCCCTCTAACAGTGATATAATCCCTGCTATATCCATCTACATATCTTCTGGATGAATAAAGGGATTTTGGTCCCATATTGTTGGATTTGCATTGGATTGCTAACTAGAGGTCAGTGCTTCAAAACTACCAAACATTCTGGGGAAGAAAGCTGGAGCTGTCTGCTTCCATAAAGATTTATAACTCTGGAACCTTCTAGACTATATAGGGTGATTAGGAGTCTGAATTGCCCTGATGACTGTGGATTTGGTTTTGATGGATAAATATAGTGACAGTTCCGTACAATTGAACCCTTTCCAAGATTTAAAGAATTCACTTATAAATCTGCTAGAGTGGTTTGAGATTGTGGTGTAAACACAATGATCTTATTTGGGCAGGAGCAATTGTCCCCAAAGATTAGACCAAAACATTCTCATAAGGTTTCCCTCAAATGAGAGCATATCCGCAGATCCTGGGAGAATTGTAGATTGGAGGAGTGAGTCAAATGATGAAACCAAGTACACATTCAAGCATCTGTAGTTTTAGGGATACACTTTATCTTCTGAAATGCTGGCACAAGGGTTGTGGAACACAGAACTTCTCAATTCTAAGAAAGGTCACAGGGGTACAAAATAATAGTACATATTTATAAGAACGTGGCTTTTTAAAAAAAGAAACTGAAATCTTCAAGGAATGTTTTAACGATTCCATTTTCTTGACGAAAGCTTCGACATAAAAAGAGGTTAAGGCACCTCAAGATCTCTCAGTAAACAAACGCAGAGCTAAAAATGGAACCGAAGACTCCCTGACTCTCTGCAATGTCTCCATAAACACCCTCACATCCTTCTCTGCCGTCGTGCAGCTGGCAGGCAACGCGAGGGGTTGGCAGCACGAGAATCTTCCATGTCTTAAAATAGTTTTTGAGTTCTAAAAACTAACGGTGGTGAAGCAAACTCTGTCACAAATCTTGACTCCTCGTCGCAGCTATCAACGAACAGGAAGGAACTTGAGGAAATAGCTTTCTTCTGAAGAGCCAGATTGTCATTTCTTGGCAAAATCCTATTTTTTAGAACCTTAATTGTTTGGGGGTAGTTTTTAACATTATTTCCCCCTTTTAAAAAAAATCATCCCTCCAGTCCTCTAGAACTCTTAAAAATATCAATTTAAAAGTAACTTCTATGTCAGTAAACTTTACCCTTCAATTTATTTTTAAAAGCACATGCATTAAATTTCTTTACCAAAAGATATACATATTATTATACCTGTATTGTGAAAGAACAGGAGATCAAGGAATCCAGGCCTGTGAGTGGTATGTGGCCATGAGGGACTCGGGATGGAGGCAGGTATAACACTTGGTCCTGAAGTACCAAAGGTGCTGAATTTTAAGCTATACCTTCGTTCTTCTGTTTCACATTAAGTATGACAATCGTGAAGTACCATTTCGCCTGTCTGCATTTTTAGGATGAAAGAATGAAATTTAGCTTTTCAACTATATAATAATATTGCTGCATTAGTTGCATTAGAAATGTCAAGAAATTCATGCTATGTAGCACTAATGAAACATACAGCTTTCCTGTAGTTCTTTAATTCTTTCAGCTCCACCACTATCATGATCCCAATTCTACCTTACAATCCAGCTGGACCAGAGGATAAGAGCTGGAAACACAGGGAATCCAGAACAAAAGAACCCATCAGGATGAATAATGAGAGTAACAATACCAGGAGAGGAAGAGGTAGGAGAAGGAGGGGGAACCGATAACAGGATTTATATATAACCCCCCTCCCTGGGGGACAGACAACAGAAAAGTGGGGGAAGGGAAACAGCATAGTGTAAGACATGAAAAAATAATAATAATTCATAAATTACCAAGGGTTTATGAGGGAGGATGGAGAAAAATGAGGAGCTGATACTAAAGGCTCAAATAGAAAGAAAATATTGTGAGAATGATGATGGCAACAAATGTACAAATATGCTTGACACAATCAACGGATGTCTGGATTATGAGGAGTTGTATGAGCGTCGAGTAAAATAATTTTTTTAAAATTCTATGCTAAAAAAAGTCTATGCTATGCTGTGTAGGTAAATGTAAATTTGTACCTTGGAAAATATTAATAAATTGCCTGCTTCTGTTTACTAATATATTCCATTCCCATGCTAGACATTTTGTGATTTAGAAGAATATAAGATTTATTATCCTTATCAGTCTAGCTAAGAAAGTTCATATGGAGTGATATTTCTCAGAAAGGTAAAGAGCCTACATTTTCAATATTAAAAGGCTATATTATTCACTAGACAAATAGCGATATCTAAAAATCAATAGAAATATCTTCTAGATAAGTTAATATTTCATAGAGTATGTTTGCTACTAAATTAATATGAGATTATGGGGTATCTATTAATATTTCTACTGGGATGCCTTACATTGTACAATGTTTTAAAATATTTTATTGTATTTTCCCTCTGCATTGTATACCTTGCCTTCTAATTGATTCCAACTTATCGTCCAGAGTATATCTGTTCCATGGGGTTTTTCAGGCGATATCGTTCACAGAGCAGACTACCACCTCTTTCATCCAGACAAGACATGTGGTGTTCCAAGAGCCAGCCTTTCAGTTAGCAGACAAGTCCGTTACTACTATACAACCAGCCGTCCATCACAGATACATACATAATACAGAAACTCTATTACTTCTCTATGAAAGAAACTTTCCTTACCTACTTTGAAGATAGAGGAGCCCTAGTGGCATCGTGGCCGCTTATTGGACTGCTTACCCAAGGTCAGTTCCAAGGGAGAAAGACAAAGCTTCTTATTTTGCAAAGAGTAATCATTTGGGAAACCCAAAGGAGCAGTTTTTTCTTGCCCTGCAGGGTCATTTTTGATTCTGAATAAACTCGATGGCCATGAGTTTTCCTTTAAGATAAGATGTTTTCATTGTATCCATCAGCATAAAAATATTGGTTTATTATTATTCCTCCCTGTACTTTTTGATATGTTCTATCTCCTAATTGCCAGAATAATTTCACTTCAGATTTTTAGATATGGGTTTCTTTTTCTTTCAAGTTAAATCTTTAAAATCATACTTCATTGTTTATTTTGTTCCACTTAAATACTACATCATATTCACTTACAGGATTTGATATCATTCAGTCTGAAAGCGTGATGTTAGAAGATGAATCATGAAAACTCTTATTTCCCAGGGATCATTATTGAGAATAGATATTGCTATGTTAAGAAGTGTAGAGTAGTGTACTATGTAATGCTTTGGAAACCTCCTTTGTGTACTACATTCCTTTAGGATCTCAGAGAGCCTCTACTTAGGAATCTTTTTATTTATGGCTCATTACACCTTGAAAAGTCTTAGACCACTTTTAATAGTGCTTCTTTCTCTGCACCTACCAAGGTTGCCAAGTTCTTTTTTCCAACCAACCAAATACAAAACTACTAGTATAGTCTTTTTCGTGAGAAGTCATTCCTTCTTTTGCAGTTTAATGAGCTGCCCTTTGGATTTGTGCCATATGACTCCATGGACCACTTCATTTCTTCATGTCACATTTGTGGTGATGCTGAACACCTTCCATGCTATTGTGGGTCATGAATAAGTAAAGAATCATTACAAGGAAAATCCACTGTCTATGCATGTTACTTTCATTATTAGGTGTTGTGTTAGTCCAGGTAGACTAGAGGAAGAAATTTCCTCTAGGCACGCATATGGCTATAAGGAAAAGGCTTATATTCTAGAGGAATGGGACATTGAGAAATCATGCAGCCCAGTCCAGTTCAAAGTCATAAATCTGATATTAACCCATATGACCGATATCAGTTTATAAAGTCTCCTTCTGACTCAACGAAGCCACAGGTCAGTGGGTGCAGAGTCCCGGCACTGACAGGGGTCTCCCCATGGCTCCTCGTTTCCAGGGCTCAGGGTCCATCAACAGCATACAGTGGTGGTAGAAGCAACTCATTGCTGGCAGGGGTCTCCCCATGGCTTCTCCAGCTTCAGAGGTCTGGTTCCATCAGGACAAGGCCGTGCAGCTTCTCCTCCAGCTCCTGCAGCAGCTCGGACATTGCCATCTTGTCTTGTCTGTAATTCCTTGTCTCTGAGACTAACTCTCAACAACTGGGGAGATAGCTTCTCATCTCCACAAGGGAAATATTGACAGATTTTCCAGATGTATCAGGAGAAAGTCATGCCCACACAGAGGCCTCATCGGGTACTCAATGGACCTCTCCAGATTAACAGGCTAGACTCCACCCCTACATCTCAAGCATGAACTGCCACGGATGCTTTTGATTCAGCTCTGGCTCATAATGACACTATGTGGAACATATAAAAACACTGCTCAATTCTATGCTATCCTCATAATCATTGTTATATTTGATCCATTGCTGTGGTCAACATGTCAAGTTCATTAAGACTCTTTCTCTTTTTTTTTTTAATTTTCTGATCTTCCACATTTCCCAGTGCCCTGACCTTCTCCAGATACTGATCCTTCCCCTAAACATGTCTAAAGTATATGAAATAGAATCTTGCCACCTCTCTATCCTTGCTGCTAAGTAACCCCCTATCTACATGGCTTCCAGGACAGATTTTTTTCTTCCTCTGGAAAGGCATGGGAGATGTTAGACAGGGTTCTCTAGGAAAACAAAGCCAAGACACTTATGATTAGACATATAGAGTTATATAGATTAGATAGATAGATAGAACGTAAGAAATAACTAGCTAATTAGTCTATAGAGTAGTACAAATGACTCAGTCAACTCATTTCCATGAGCCAGCTAAATACACTGGCTGTCCTTCAAGTGTTGAGGCCTTCTGGGTACAAGTCATGGAAGCAGACAGCTGAGTCCTCTAGGACCATTAAGGCAATCCAACCATAGGCAGCAAATAGCAAGGCAGGTCACTAACAGTCAGCCAGATGACAGGGTCCAAAAGTCCCTAGCTCACGTGATTTACACTCCAGCAGCATGGTGAAGCAGGTCTTTAAGGAACTTCAAACTTCAGTGACACGGTCCACAGGTTGGGTGTCCCACAGGTAGGATAGCTTCTAAGTTGAGGCAACTGCCCACTGGTCTAATCATCAAAGAGCAAGAGACCAGAAAGACGAGGCTTGCTGAGCCATCTATCTCTCTACACTTTAATTAATCCCACATAGGGTCATTGGTCCTGTTGGCACAAGAAACCTACCTATCACATTTGATATTTAATATTCCTGTCTAAAACAATGGCCCAAAGGCATCAATTCTTCTTTGTTCTTCTGTATTCATTGTCCAATTTTCACATACACATGAGGCTATCAAAAATGTTATGGCTTGGGTTAGGGCACCTAAGTCCTCAAAATGACACTCTTGCTAATTTGCACTTTAAAGCAGTCTTGCAGTATTTGTCCAATACAATGTGTCCTTTAATTGCTTAGCTGCTACTTCCATACATGTCATTTGTGGTTCCTTTGCAACTTCATTGCTTTCTTCATTTATCAGGATGCTGCCTATTGCTTCAGTTATGTATTTTTCTTTTCTTTATGTTGAGGTATAACTCATAATGAAGGCTGTAGTCTATGATATTCATCAGAAAATGTTCCAAATTCTCTCTTATTTCAGCAAGCAAAGTTATATCGTCTGCATATCACAGATTATTAACAAGCCTTCCTTCAATACTGATGTTGCACTCTTCTCCCTAATGCCCATCTTCTCAGACTGTTTGTTCAGCATATAGATTGAAAAATTATTGCAAAACCTGAACCACCCTTCTCCTGATCTTTTTTTTGGGGGGGTGCACATCATTGCCCTCTGGTGGTCATGGGAGCTACCCAGCCTTGCTCCTGAGAGCTGCTGCTGGATTTGAACCACCAAGCCAGTGGGCTGCAGTCCCGCACTCAACCATACACCACCTGGGCTCTGCCCCTTTCTGATCTTAAACCACACAGTATCCTTTGTGCTATTCTGTATGACTGCTATCCTCACTTGTCATCCCCACATTATTTTTACATGAACACAATATAAGTTCTTTCAAATTTGTTCTTTGCAATGTTGTTCATAATTTCTTATGACCCACATAGTTAAATGCCTTTGCACAGTCAATAAAGTAGACATCATCATGTTTTCAAAAAGATCAATCTGGTGTCAGCATGGCTATATCTTGAAGTGTTCTTTATAACAATAAATTTGATAGCATTCACCTTTAATTTATCATTTTCCCTTTAGTAGATCATATGGTTGTCTAATTCCAAATGGCCAATTCCAGTTCATTTCAGTTCACTACTGCCTAGGATGTTATCTTCATGCAATCCATTTTGTTTTTAATGGCTTCCAATTTTTCTACATTCATATGGCATACATTTCATGTTCTGCTTTTATTAACAGATATTTGTGGCCCTGGTAGCATAGAGGCTTACACATTGGGCTGCTACCACAAAGTCAGCAATTTGAAATTGCTGCTCATTGAGGAAAGGTGAAGCTTTCTGCTCCCTATAAGAGTTAGTCCCAGAAGTCCATAAGAGCAGTTCTTCCCTGTCCTGCTGAGTCACTAAGAGTCAGAATTGATGTGATAACAGTGAGGCTTTGTTTCACTTTTTTGCAGCTCTTTCCTTTTATCTAGAGTGGTGCCACATTTGCAGATGGAGGTCCCCAAAGCTTTGCTCTAACCATAAGGTCGACTCTACTTTGCATTTGCATTTGTATTTTGAATACCTTTCAACATGAGGGGCTCATCTTCCAGCACTTTATCAGACTAGAATTTGATAAATTGGTGACATAGCTTCTAGCATCACAGGAATATACAGATCATCATGGTACAACATGATGGATGGATGGATGGATTGGGAAGAGCCAACTAGTCAAGTAATAGCTCCTGCAGCTGCTATATGCCAGTTGCCCTTAAGTCAATTTCAACTTATGATGACAATGTCATCATTGTCAGAGTAGAACTGTGGCTCATTGTGTTTTCCTGGGTCTATTTTTCAGATGGAGATCTCAAACCCTTGCTTCCAAGGCGCTTCTGGATAAACTTGAACTTCAACTTTTGGGTTGGCAGCCAAGATTTTTAGTCTTTAGTGCCACTCAGAAACCCCAAATGATACTCAAAATTCACCAGTACTGTCAATATTTTTCCAAGTTGTTGTTGCTTTTAATCATTGTTGCATACATGTTGGTGTAAAATCCCAAACCAGAGATTTTCAATCTTGTGGATGTCTTTATCTTCTTCCACCTCCCACTCGGACACCATCATTGTGAAATAGCTTTGCTCCCACTTGGCTGTTCCTACCCACAAACAAAAAAGAGATGAGAAATGATGTTGGGGGCTATGTACCCTTTCAGTGTATTTTCCCATTTAATTTTCTCAAGAACATCCACTTTTCTGATGAAGAAACCAAAGTTCAGAAGGTAAGTCACTTTCAGGATCAGATTGATAACATGTCAGTCAGGGCACCTGGTGCCAGGACCTGTGTGGGTACTCTATATAGAGTAGGGACATCCTGAATCCTATGATCTTATTATCACCTACATAGTCACCCACTGATGAAGGAGTGTATCTGCAATAGTTTACTTGTAAAGGCGTGGTCTGCAGATCTACAAGGCATTCTTTTATCACTGTGCAACCCATTTCAATGCCTGAAGCCCATAAGTTAAAGCCAGGCAATGGTTCGGGCTTAAAGTTTGCTTTGGCATGGAACACTATGAGTGTCACATGGGATTGGTCCTGCCATAAATCTACAAGGCATTTTTGTTGCTTATTTGTAGAAGCAAATTCAAAATGTAACATACTTTCTAAGGAATTTATATTTGAGTATCTCTAAGCTCCAAAGAACATAAAGGTATAAAGATACAGATGTGATCAGGCAAAGAAATAGAGTAAAAATGACTCTAATCTTCCCATATAGTTTTCTATTTACTATATAGCAGCCAAGCATATTTAGTAGACTGATAATTTGGGGAGCTTCAAGACAGCCTTTGATGTTAGAACTGACATTCATTCTCTGAACCCTAAAATTATCATGTCATGAGACTGTGAGACGCACTGGAAGCATGCCTTTTCATGTGCTCTGTCATTCTCATTGAGAAAGCTTGGTTGAAGAGAAATAGGGAAAGAGAAGGCACAGCATCAGTCTAATACTAGTCTTCTTTCAATATAAACTTGCTTAAATATATCTTGAGACACAGTTGTGTGGTATACTTCATTTCTTACAAGTCTACAAAAATAATTACTTGAAAAAGTTTCCATTTCTATTAATATCCAGCTTGACCTACAGTTGATTAAAGTCATTATTTCCCTAAGTAAATAAATTTTCAGTCAGGGACAGTAGAGGCTATTTGGGCAAAGGAATAATAAACAATTTTCTCTTGGGGATTCTTTCAAAGGTTGCGTTTCAATTAAGATGATGTTGGATAACAAAGGCAGTATGAAGTGGAATTATGGATTTGAAGTACTGACATCCAACACTAAAACAACTCATTAAACCCCTACTGTTAAAGATTACTTAACATCACCATCCTCCTGGCCTTTCTGCCCCCCACATCAGTGAAGTTATCTCTGAGCCACAAGAAGCAGTGATGAAAGACTCAGCAGTGACTTGGCAGGAGGCCCAGATGTGGCTCATTCTCTATAAATTTTACTACAGAAACATGGTCAAATCAAGTACCTTTTGAGAAATACTTTTTTTGTTTGTTTTTGGCAATCAGTTCAATATTTAACCCATTTAATAAAACTTAGATTATTAGGGAAAAATCATGTCCTCAGATAATTGTGAGCTTTAAGATATAATAAGACTGGAAAAAAGCTTACCAACTTGTAACCCCATACCTTAATATGTGAAACTACCTAGTTGACCACTTACCACACAAGCATCTGAAAGGTACTCAGGCAAAGTGGAACTTTTGGGTCCTTCCATAAACCCAGCACTGCACTAAATGACCCTTTCTCATGTTGGTTAATTATACCATCCAGGAAAGTGTCAAGCACTAATGTACCATCCTCATCTTCTCTTTCTAGTTCCCCACCCATCATAGAAAACCCACCAAGTCCACCTCCATACTGTGCTTTGAATTTGATTTCTTACCACCTTGTCCAAAGTTCGAGCATCATTATTAGCCCAGGAAGGGCATATATGCAAAATTTCAAAAGGCATTTCTTTCTCTGCTTTTCTTCCATCTCTCAGAATATTGCAGTAATACACTGATGATGCGTCTTTGCAGAAGTAACTTTGCTGCCTCTCTATTGGAACACTGTAGTAATAAATACAGACACCCTCTGTGATACTCACCATGTGAATTGCACCTCTGAAACTGTGCTGAGACCACCTGCCGAATCACGTGGGGCAGCCCAAGTTCAGTCGCCATCACCTGCTGCCTTGACCACAGCGAGAGCTAACATGTCCTCCTTCCTTTCCTGACCTTTTGATGCAGCCCTCTTGCTCGCAGAGCATCCATCAAATCTTACATCAAATAAGGTTCCCTTTTAAAACCCTCCAGTGGCTTCCCATTTGCACTCATAATGAAATCCAAACTTACAATCCCAATTGGATTTGGCTCCTGCCTATCTATCCACTCTTTCATTTTTCTTTTTTTAAATTAACACATAATTTACATAACGTACACTTCAATAGTTTAATCATTTCAAGGAGAATTGTGCAATCTTTACGACATCAATTTTAGAATATTCCCCACCCCCCATGGTGGAATTGCCTTTAAAATGAGTTGTGCAATCACAGTCAGTTCTAGTACTTTCTACTGCCCCCTGTCATTTCCCAAACCTGAAATGTCCCTTCCCTCTCTATCATACACTCTTCATGGCTGCATCCCCTACAAACCCCTATATCTGTTATTATCACTATCCTATCGATTCTTTCATCCAATCTCACATGTCAGTATGTGTGTATGTGTGCATGCATGTATGTATGTATGTATATATGTTGTATATATTTTTTCTCATCGCATTTATTTATGCTGCTTTCGTAAGTAGACTGGGATATTCCCTTGAAACGTGAGAGTAAGATGTTCTTGCTTTAACAAAGCTTTTAACTCAGTGTGCACTACCAGCAGGGCTTATGGACTGGTGTCTTTTATGGGTGGTGCCTGGCCTTGCCATGCTGGCTATTGCATGGCCTGATGATCTGGCCTACCTTGTTGTTTTTGGTTTTTTGGTTTGGGGTTGTTTTTTTTTTCTCTGCATGCTGGGCTCTAGTCATATACATTTTTTTAATTCCTGGAGAATGCCAAGCTTAATTCTATCTGTATTAGTTTTCTAGAGCTATCTAAATAAATTAACATAAATCCAATGCTTAACACAACTTAACCGTATTCTCCTTGAGTTGTGGAAGCAAAAATCCAGAAATGTAAGCTTCTGTACATTGGTTTCTTCTAGAAGCTATGAGAGAAAATCTTTCTCGTGTCTACTTATTCATCCATTACCCACACATAGTGAGCACTCAATGCTAGATGCTGGCGCTATACCCTGAGCATTGCATTCTCCAAGAGTAAATAGGCAAATGGGACAAGCAACAACTTTAATAGACACGAATGATGGAGGTCATTGAAGACCTCTACTTGAAAAAACTCTTGATCAGGAGATCAAGGAATAAGAGATGTTAGGGGCTAATGAACTTTGCTTAGTTATCTTAGTTGTGATCTTTTTCTGCTTCTCTTCCCCCACACCATCAAGTATTTTAGCTTTGAAATCTCTGGCCCAGTTCTTTTTCTAGGAATATGAGCATCTTCAGATTTTTTCAATGATATTTTCCAAATTAAAAAATGCACATTGAAATTTGTAATACAGAAAGTAAAGGACAAATGTCTTAAGGACAAAGCAACTTGTACCTTTGTGAGAGAGCCTTCTACAGAGTTGCAAGTTTTCATATTTTGCCCATGTAATTCATGCAGAATTCCCCAAGGCAGAAACCAGTCTAACTTCTATGGCTTATGCAATGCTGAGTCGGCTGTCAATGTTTAAATCATAAATAATAATAATGGCATACCAAAGCCAAGGAATGCAAAAGTTAAGGCTTTCATTGTAATGCTAACTCATCCAAATTGTGTCCTTATAATCTCTCTGAATATCTAGATAAACTTTCTAATATTGTTTTATTATATGAAAAATATGCAATCGAATGAAGTTACCATTATAATGAGAATGTTAGATTTTCAAAATTTGAATCTTTTATTACCATGCAGGCTTAAAATTGTCATATTGTATTAGCAGCCAGTTTCATTTTAAGGAATAAAAACAGATTGCCCTTTTCGCTTGAAGATATGGAGATGGGGGAACTGGACAAAGATAGCTGTGCACTAGAGTTCATGGATTTCTTTGAAGGCCTTTATATTATCCTATGAGGTGCATCTCAGGGCGACTGCATTGGGGAACATAAAAGAGGAGGACTTGTGTGTTGCCTCAGATAGAAAAGCTAGTAATCTTCTAATGAGATCTTTCTCTAAGCAGTTATGTGGGACTGAACCTCCAGCCTCTAAGTGATCATTATGCACAGACTCTATGCTACTTATGATGGAAACTCACTCAGTATGTTTTCAAATTAACATAACTTTACAGTTCTTTTCAGCCACTTTAAATAAATATTTCTCAACCTCCTCTGATGTTCCTATAATCAAATATGCACTAAGAATTGTGCAAAATACAAAGATTGAAACATAGTACTTAACCACATACAGAAAGTTGCAACCTATTGGAATCGTGATCGATTAGAGAAGAATTTGCCAAGATAGAGCACAATGGAAGAGGCGCCACATGCTTTGGGGTTTTATGTAATTGCTAGATGTTTTCCAGTTTGATTCCAATGCATTGGAATCCTCTGTAGAACAGAACCCCTCCTATGCCATCCTTATAATCATACCTATGTTTAGGTCCATTGTTGCACCTAATGGGTCAGTCCATCTCAGATGGACTTCTCTTGTTAACTGACCTTCTATTTTAACCAACATGATGTAATTTTCCAGGGACCTATCCCTCCTGATAGGATGTCCAAAGTACATGAAACAAATCTTGTTATCCTTGCTATATGGAACCTGTTAGCTATACTTCTTCCAGAACATAGTTGTTCATTCTTCTGGAAGCTCGTGGCTATCCTGTGTTCTTAGCCAACATCATAATGTGAAGTATCAGTGCTTCCTTGACACCTTTCTTACTCATTGTCCATCTTTTGCATGCATTAAGATACCCTGGTTTGTCACTTTGTTTCCCAAAGTGACTAAAGAGGCATTTTCCTAAAGAAGTTCCTAATGAGAGATGTTTGGTTTCTGGATGGTTGTTTTCATAGATGTGGAGTACGCATACAAGTAAAATGAAATCCTTGACACTATTACCACATTGTCTGGATATCATGGTGCTGCTTACTGATCCAGTTGGAAGGACTTTTGTTTTCTTAATGTTGAATTGTAATCCATACAGAAGATATTATCTGTGTTTGTCATCAGGCAGTGTTCTAAGTTTTAAGTCCTCTTCTATTCTTCAAGAAAAGTCTTCTACATATTGCTGATTGCTAAGGCATCTTCCTGTTGTGTTCTTTCTCAAATTACCACCTTCTCAGAATATTTGCTCAGCATACAGATTGGATTGGTAAAGTGAAGGGATATAACTCTGACACAAAGTTCCTGATTATGCGCCATATTTTATTCCCTTGCTGTGTTCAGACAATTGCCTCTTGGTATATACATATACACATATGTTTGATTTGATACATATACACATGTTCTACCTGAGCAATAATTAGGTGCTTGGAAAATCTCCATTCATTACACAGTTATCCATAGTTTGTGATGATCCATACCCTTGAAGATTTTTACACAGTAAACACATGTAAGCATCTTTCTTATTTTCTTTGCTTAAGTCAAGATCTGTCTGACATGAGCAAGAATGTATTTCATTCTACTTCCTCTTTTGAATATCACTTCAAGATCCAGCAGTTCTCCATGTATGCACTGCTTCAATCAATTGTTAACTATCTTCAGCAAAATTTTGCTTGAGTATCAAATTGGTAATATTATTTGATTACAGTTACATCCTGTTGGATCACTATAATTGGAAATGATCATGAATATGAGTCTCTTCCAGTCAGTAGCCTAGGTATCTGTCTTCCCAATTTCTGGAATACACAAGTGGGCACTCTCAATGTTGTATCCATTGGTTGGAATTTTTAAATTGGTACTGGTCAATGCCTAAAAGCTTGTTTTTCATCAGTGCCATCAATGCAGATTTTACCGTCTTCTTCCATACTATTGGTTCAATACCAATAGTTCTCTCCTGAAGGTGAATATAGCTGTTCTTTGAGACACAATGAATGTTCATTCCTTCCATCTTCTTTTGATACTTCCTGAGTCATTCAATATTTTTTCCATTATCTCGTTGACACCATCAAGTAAATTTCAATACATAGACACCTTGTATCTGCCTTATAGTTATAATGGAAGAAAGCACAGCCTGGTTCTGTGCCATACTCCCAAATGCTTTTATGTTTATGCCATTTTTGCAGCCACTGTGTCCATCTTACTCAGGGTCTTCCTTTTTGTCAAAGACTTTCAGTTTCACCAAGAATGATGTACTTTTCCAAACACTAGTCCTCTACCCCTTGATAATACATCTAAGGTATGTTAGCATATTCATACAAAAATCCCTCAATTATGCAAATTGGACTTGGGGTTTTTTTTCACTCCTCTATTTTGCTTCCTAACTCTACATCTGCATCCATTTCCAGCCTCATCCACTCTATTTAGCTCCTCTCTGTGCAGCAGCAAGTTTCTGAGTAGGTTCTGGCATCAATTTTGGTCTTTCTCTCTTTTTTGTATTTTTAACAATCTTTTGCTTTCTTTATATATTTTTTCCTTGATATCACCACTCAATTTCTCCAGTTTTCTTTAATCATCAGCATTTTCAAGAATCAAATTGATTCTTGAGATGCTCTAGAAATCCAAGTGGGGTTTTCTCAAGACTGTACTTTTTCCCTTCTGGACTTGTTTTATTTTCTTCAGTTTCAACTTGAACTTGCATGTGAGTGATTGTTGCAACAGTTGCATGTGAGTGATTGATGGCCCAACTGTTCATTCTGACACAGGTAATTATCACTGCATCTTTATTGCATGTTTGGTTAATTTCAAACTGCAGAAGTTGGTGAAAATCTTAAATCAAACCCAATGCCATCAAGTTGATACCATCTCATAGTGACCTTATATGATAGTAGAACCACCCTTTGTGGGTTTCTGAGCCTGTAAATCTTTACCAGAGTAGAAAACCTTATAAGGCTCCTAAGGAGTG
This sequence comes from Nesogale talazaci, assembly GCA_004026705.1. Lineage (NCBI taxonomy): Eukaryota > Metazoa > Chordata > Mammalia > Afrosoricida > Tenrecidae > Nesogale > Nesogale talazaci. The sequence goes on along the minus strand of PVJH01003694.1, from coordinate 72,020 downwards.
GATGGTGGAATCAATTCCAATAAATAGTCAGAAACAGGTTCCTAGAAAAGATTATTTTATATAAAAATTAAAGATGGTTAAAGTTTCTAACGCCAACACTTACTTATTTAAATATATTCATCTTGGGTAATTTAGGCTCCAAATATGCATAAATAAACTCTTGATTTCAAGTGTTTTCAATCATAAGATTTCTTATGTAAAATTCTTCATACAACTCATGTAGTACAGACATTGTTGAACAGCAATAGTTAAAATACTACCCTTATACTATCTACTAATAGAAGAAAGGGAATCATTACTTATGAAATTCAGTTTTAAATAAACTACATATATAAAATACCATACAAAGAGTGGTGATCGTATCCAGTTCCTATTTGAGCAATTGTATAATTATTGCACTACTACAGTGAAACTAAATGAGAGAACTTCAAATGATTTTAGAAGAGAGACAAAAATATTTCTTCTTCTAGATATATAGATTTATTAAGTAGCTATAACAGAAACATTTGCTTTGTAAATAAAGCGAAATAAGATGTAAACCATTTGCTAATAAGATTCACATTTACATAATAATATTTATAAAATGTTCTTCTAGTTAATGTCCTATTAAGTTTCTATTTGAATCATTGTATGGTCACTAAGTAATAGCAGTAATACCAAAAGCAAACAGAACATTTTAGAAGAAAGAAAAAAGTTTTGACTGTGTTTCTGAATGATTTTACTGTACTTGTTAAGAACAACAGCAAAATCTACTATACATGGGAAAGTAAGAAAGCATCACTAAGGTTCTAGTTAATACATGCACAGATTTGTTTCAAACAAAACGTGTTTAAATATGTCTCTGATCAGTGGCTGTCTATAGACAAATTCTCTCAAAAATATAATTATCTTAGCCTCATTAGGCCTTAAGGTACCTTGAAAAAGATTTCTAAATTAATCAAAACAAAGACTTCCCAGAAGATCTGCAAGGCCAGTTAAATTCAAGGCAGAGAAATCAACTCTGATGTGTATGGCAACATTTCGGGGGGACTCCAAAGGAGCAATCTAGGAAGATTTTCTAAAAGGATACAGGGGAGCCACTGAGGCTTTAGTAGAAAGATGTTTTCAAACAATGGAAAACTGTATTGGTAGGAAAGTTATCCTAAGAATTGGATTTCCATCTTGGTACCTGCTCATTCTCAAGGGTTCTAAAGGCTGTCCTTAGAGAGGTTCACTGGGAGACTCTATTCCAGCTAAGATACAGCCCCGATCTGAAGCCTCAGTTTTTCCCCCCAAACTCAAATATCTCTGAAAAGGAACAGGGTTTGTGTTTCTCAAAAGTGTCCAAACGACTCTGTTGTTCTGGAGTCAATTGAAGGGTACAAAATTCTTCAAGAAGGTTTAAAGAGGTGGAAACAGTAATGTCACAAATGGAGGAGGTTATGCCAAAATTTAGCATCACAGTTAATATTTGTGTTTAATAAAATTTCGATGAATTCGTACCAATTTTTTTTCACTCACCCAGCTATTTACTCTACCTATGAATAGAGTTGAATTCAAGCAGATGAGCTTCACATTTCAGTAATCTACAGATGGAAAACATTATCCTAAGAATTACAATTTCATCAGGTTCCTCTTTGAACCATTTTACACAGTCGCTCCGTCGCACTAAAGCTAAAAGACAACATCAGAATTACTTTGCTGTTAGTTGCCACGTCCGACGCATAAAGACCCTGTGGACATGAGAGCAAATCGCCACCCAGTCTCACAGTTGTTCGTATGTCTGAGCCCATTGTTGCGCCTGTGGGGCCAACTCATTCTTATGCCCCGTTCCTCTCCTTTACCAAGTATGGTGTCCTTCTCCAGGAACTGGTCTTTCCAGACCACGTGTCAAAATGACTTTAGGCTCAGGGAACAAGCATCTGATGTGCTCTGGACCTTGACAGTTTCGGTTACCTGTCATCAATTTGACTCTTCTGTACAACATGACGATCCTGTGCACAAGAGGATGAAATCGCTGCTCGGGCCTGCGCTGCTTTCATGATTATGCATATGTTGCAGTTCATGGATGCAGCCACTTAGTTGCTTGAGTGTCTTTCCACCTTGTGGGCAGGCGGCGCATCTTCCAGCGCTATCATGACTCGTTTTCTCTTGTGATTCATAAGGTTTTCATTAGGTAATTTTTTGGGATTAGTGCACTGGGACTTTCTTCTAGTCTGTCTTAGTCTAGGAAATCTAATGCAACTTTTCCTCCCTAAGTAATCTTGCTGAAATACCTGAGGCAATACTAAACTCTCACAATAAGGCTAATTTATTAAAAAAAAAAAAAAAGCTTATTAAATGAGCATCAATGCGAAGAGTGACTCTGATCCGCCATCAGGTGGTGCAGCTGGACAACCAAACCCAAATTTTGGCAGAGATGCTTATTGTTGCCCATGGAGGGTGTGCTGGTTTAGAAATTCCTTTGGTAAAACTTATTTCTAGGATGAGGAATCTTTGCATTCCAGAATTGGGAGAACAAGATGAGTATCATCATCTTTTGGTAATTTCCCATCAGATAAAATTTAACCTCCGATGAGATAGAGGACTTGTGGTGGGATCAATGATGGATTAGGTGGGAAATTGAGTCAAAAGAAAGTCCTAAGTGTCTTCCAGTCCAAAGAACACCCAGAGAAGCTCTGCCCTCAGGTAGAGGATCTGCTTCCTTAGGATAGATGTGGCTTCATGGGGGATTTTGTTCCCAGAGAATGATACCGGGTGGGGAGTGGGGTGAATGTGGAGGTGGGGAATGGACCTGGTGTCCTGCACCATAGAACAAAAAATCATATCATATGAATAAGGGGGAGTGCAGAGTGCAGACCCAAAGCCCATCTGTAGACAATTGGCCATTCCCTTACAGAAGGGTCAAAAGGAAGAGATGAGCCAGTCAGATGAGCCAGCTCTGATGAAACATACAACTTTCCTCTAGTTCTTTCACATTTTATCTCCCTTCCTTTTTCCACTGTCATGAACCCAATTCTATCTTACAAATCCAGCTAGAATAGAGCTGGATGCAGATAAGTGCTGGAAGCACAGGTAATCCAGGACAGATAAAGCCGTCAGGACCAATATTGAGAATAGCAATACCAAGAGGGGAAGGGAAAAGTGGGGGGAGAAAGGAAAAAATGATCACAATGATCTACATATAACCCACTCCCAGGGGATGGACAACAGAAAAGTGGGTGAAGGAAGACATCAGTCAATGAACGACGTGAAAAAAATAATAATTTATAAATTATCAAGGGTTCCTGAGGGAGGGAGAATAAGTGGGGGAAAGTAGGGGGGTGCGGTGGAATGAGATGCTGATTCCAAGAGCTCAAGTAGAAAGAACTTGTTTTGAAAATGATGATGGCAACAAATATACAAATGTGCTTGGCATAATGGATTGTACGTATGGGTTGGGATAAAAGTTGTACAAACCCCCAATAAAATGATTTTTTTTAAAGTAAACACAGGGAGCAGGTAGGATGAGTGTTGTTATATTGTGGATCTTACAGTCAACATCATGTAGCTAAGTGTTTAGGAACAAATGAAATTTGTTAAATGAAAGTGAATTTCTTTGTAACATTTTGCCCCAAATTACAATTAAAGGGTTCTTTAAAAGGCAAAAACAAACAAACAAATAAACAAAAGTCTGTGGTTAATAATTCCCTTAGCTTTAGATTCTCCTTTGTTTTGATGGAATAAATTAATTTTTCTATCTTGGCTAGTTGATGAAATTAATTTTGTTTACTATTCTTTACTGATGCAATTTGGAAGGACCTGAAGTTTCAACTGCAATTTTTGTGTCTGTGTTTTCAATAACTATAGTGACCCATTCTCCTTATGAAGACTTAACAGTTTTTTTACTTTAGGCATCACTGCCCTGGTGGTGGGAGTAGGAGGTCCAGCCTTTGCTCCTGGGAGCCGGAATTGAACCTCCATCCCAGTGGGCCGCAGTCCTGTGCACAACCACTATGCCACCAGGGCTCAGCCCTTAACAGTTGTCTTTAAGAGCATCTTTCCCCCTCAATTAATTTAATGTAGCTATATAATATAAATGTATTTTTTTTTACTTTACTCCTACCCCCACCCCCTAATTGTACTTACCTCAGCCACCTCAAATTCCTTTAGTCTCATCTTCTAACTGGTCTCTTCTTTTGGGTGCCCTTGTTATATATGTAATTTCCACTTCCCAGCATTCACATTGCCTTTTTTAAGAAAACAACCCACACTCTCTCTCTTTAGCATGCGGTTACCCAAAGGCTTCCTCTGACGCCCTTAGTCATTTAAGACTTTGAGGGTTTTCTGACATTTTATTCTCTTCATTATGTTTTTGCTCACTCAGTCTTTCTGCTCCTTGGTCTCACTCTGCTGAAAGCAAATTTATGCTTCCCAGGATAGTGGAATTTCATCTGTTGCATTTTTACTGCTCTCTAAAGATGTTCTTCATATTTCTGATGTGTTTTGAAAGCTGTTTTGGTTGTAGCTACTTGAAATTGGATGTTTTTTTATGCCTTTCCTAAAGATTAAATATTTTCTGTAATGTCAGACATCAGCTCAACTTGTTAAGAACAGTTAGATGTCTCTACCCAAAGACCTTTCCTAAAAGTCTCTACTATAAACCCAAGAAAAGAACAGGAGTCTCCCAGAACTTTATTGCTAGCACCCACTGTTTGTATTTTTGATCGTCTGTTCTTGAGTCTGACTTCCATTTATGGCAGTCCATGGCATCCAAATCCAATTTCAATGAAGCCTACCTTCTCAAACAGGTGATGTTCTTCTTCCTGAGGGGCAAAAATCCCAGCAACTGGTTCTTTGTCCCTGTTACATAAAGTAGGCTTTCAATAATTAAAACATCCTTTCATGACCATTAAGACAACTACTCCCACAAAAACTCAAGAGACGCTGGGCTTGATCTAAGGACCCTGACAGCATTTCCAGGACCAGCACAATGCAGACTATCACAACCACTTGTGAGCTCTCTAGAGATGCTGAAGCCATGCCTGAGAGACTCAGCTGGCCAAATCCCTGATCACCACGACAGATTGTAGAGAATATAGGTGAATGATTATCCCAGGACAAAGTATCTAGCAACCAATACCCCAAGAAGGTTGGGAAGGAAGAAATGATACTCAACCTCCCTACATCTGGAAAACCTTCAGCCAGCAGTTCTCAACCTGTAGATAACAACCCCTTTAAGGGTCAAACTACCCTTTACAGGGGTCACCTGATTCATTATAGTAGCAAAATTACAGTGAGGAAGTGGCAAGGAGAATAATTTTATGGGTGGGGGGAGGTCACCACAACATTATAAAGAGTATTAAAGGGCCATGGCATTAGGAAGGTTGAGAACCACTGCCTTAGACATGCAAAGTACCACATGGCTCTTTGAACTTTGAGTGAAGACTGTTAGAAAATACAGGAGATGGTTCCCATTTCCCTGATCCTGGATGACTGCCTTAAGAACGTAGGAAACCAGTGTTTTGTTTCACCCACCAGCCATTCGGTGTTACCAGTTTTGTTCGTCAGCATTGGATGATTTGCAACTCCCAAGCACTTTGCTCTTCACCTGCATGTGGGCATGTTGTATTCAACCCAAAACTTTCTGAAAGAAAGAACTGGTGACTCCATCCTGCAAAGATCACAGCCGACCACTTTGTATGGGGCAGTTTGAATACCGAATGGGGTCACTCACTATGAGTCAGAATTGACTCAGATATTCAGCACTAAAGATTCTAGACTAACCAAACAAACCCAGGGCCCTGAGTCAATTCTCACTCATCGTGATATTCTCAGATAGGATAGAACTGGTGCCATAGGGCTTCGAACACTGTACCTCCTCTGGAAGCAGACGGCCACTCTTTTCTCCCATGGCCTGGCTAACGGGATTAAACTGCCAACCTTTCAGTTTTATCCACTGTATCACCAGGTATCTTCAATTCTTGCCCAGCGCCCTCATTTTCTTGAGCAAATGTGTTACTTTGTGGCCCTGTGTACCTCACTCTGGCCCTGTGTACCTCATTCTAACTCTGGAACTGTAGACATAACCTCTCTCTAGGTTGGCCAGCTTTGATGACTCTGTGGAGGAGAGCGGAAGGCCATATGAAGGGCGAAGTCGTTTGTGGTCTCTTTCTTTATTTCATTTATAAAACAAAGGAGGATGAAGTCAATAAGATTTTTGTAGCATTCACACTTTTAAAAGGTGCAGTCTGGCCAGAAACAAGGAAAGGCTCATTCTATGTGTGGTGACAGATTTGGAGAGGTGAAATTTTCAGAGCATTTTGTACAGAATGATCTTCTTAGAGGGTTCAGAAGTCCCCCTCCTGGTGGCAGGAGGAGCACTGGGCTACCTAGACACCTCCGCTCTCTGTAGGCTTGTCTAGAGGGGTGATGCAATTCTGACAAACTAAGAAAAGCTGGCTTTTGTAAGTGGGGTATCAACTTCTTCATGGATATTAGCTTGTAACCACTACAAGGTAGGTATATTTACTTCAGCTCTAGTACATGGATAAACAAAGACTTTCAATGGCTCTATAATTTGCCTAATGCTTGTAAAACTAATGATGTGCAATTCCAGTTTAATTTTTTTAATGCTACAGAACATAGAAGAATGAAACTATGGCATTCCAAGTATTACAATGAGTAGAACGTGCTGGTTGGATTTAGGTATGCATTGGCTATAGCAGTAGAGAATATTGAGAAGGAAGGTAATTTGAGGTCATCACTCATGAAAAGACCTTGGTGCCCTGAGTAGAAAGTTAGGGTTGAGGGATGCTATTCAATTATTCAGACCATTGTTTTGCAGAATGTTCCACAGAACCTGATGTTTCCTAATATACATGTGTGAGGTTTCAGGTGAAGCCAAGAGAAGCTCTTCCCTCACTCTCTACCTAACCCAGACTATTCCCACTTTCCCCTGTATGCTATTTTAGCATAACACTTACTTTTAAGAAGGGGTGCTTTGGCTCAAATATGAAAAGGTAACCACTCTTTTATACAATCAAAAATCACAAATGATATTTGAGAAAGAACAAATCTGATCAGTGATAAACTGCACTGAAGTTCAGATATTCGTGTATGATGCTTATTATACTAATAGTAAGATATTTTTGTTGTCATTTTATTTTCTTTTTGTCATGTTTTCTTGCTACGTCTTGTTTTTTTTGTGTGTGTGCACATATTATTTCTGCAAGTCTATCTAGATAAGACAGGCTGGGGGAACAGTCTGAAGGAGAAAACAATGGGACCAATGGTTCTGGGAGACATGGGAGAGGGGGAAGGGTAGTGGTGTTGACCAACCCAGGGACAAGGAAACAACAAGTGGCAGGGAGGGTGTGAGAGACTTGGTAGGAATTGATCAAGGGCCATGTAAAGGAGAGAAATTACTGAAACCCAAAGGAAAGTTGAGCATGATAGTGGGACAGGAAGAAAGTAAAAGGAAATAGAGGAAAGAACTAAGACGCAAAGGGAATTTATAGAGGTGTAAATACAGGTATGTACATATGTAAATATATTTATATGTGAATGGGAAAATAGATCTAGGTGCATATTTTCATAGATTTAGTTTTAAGACAGCTGACAGACCTTAAGCCTCCACTCAAGTACTTCCTCAATGAAGAACACTTTGTTCTATTAAATTGGCATTCCATGATGCTCACCTTCCCAACATGATTGCTAAAGATGTATGCATAAGCAAATGTGGTGAAAAAAAGCTGATGGTGCCTGGCTATCAAAAGATATAGCATCTGGGATCTTAAAGGCTTGAAAGTAAACAAGTGGCCATCTAGCTCAGAAGCAACAAAGGCCACATGGAAGAAGCACACCTGTCTATGTGACCACAACAATTTGTCAAAGGGATCAGATATCGGGCAAAAAAGAACCAAAAATTATATCATTGTAAATAAGGAAAAGCCCATCTGTAGGTAATGGGACATCCCCTTACAGAGGAGTCACAGGGAGGAGACAGGCAGTCAGGGTACAGTTCAGCAATGATGAGACATACAACCTTCCTCCAGTTCTTAAATGCTTCCTCCCCTCCCCCTCCCCCAGACTATCATGATCCAAATTCCACCAAATCTGGCTAGGCCAGAGGATGTACACTGGCACAAATAGGAACCAGAAACATGGGGAATCCAGAACGGATCATCTGTTCAGGACCAGGGGTGAGAGCGGCAATACCTGAGGGTGGAGGGAAGGTGGTATAGAAAGGGGGGACCCATTATAAGGATCTACACATAACCTCCTCCCTGGAGTACGGGCAACAGGGAAGGGGTGAAGGGAGACATCAGATAGTGTAATATGACAGCGCAATACTAATTTATAAATTACCAAGGGTTCATGAGGGAGGGGGCGCTGGGAGGGAGGGAAAAAATGAGGAACTGATACCAAAGGCTTAAGTAGAAAGCAAATGTCTTGAAAATGACGATGGCAAAAAAATGCACAAATGTGCTTGGCACATAATGGATGCATGTCTGGATTGTGACTAGAATGGGATGAGCCCCCAATATAATGATTTTTTTAAGTAAGCCAAACCCCCCACTAGTCAACAGTGACCCAACTCTTAGGGACTCTATACAGGAAGAGTTTGGAAGTTTGGAAGTCTTTGTGGGAACAATAGCCTGAGCTAATCCCAAGTGCCAACTGATGGGGTCAAACTGCTGATACTCACCTTTGGCAGCCCAACAAGTCACCTATTTTGTCACCACCTTGACTGGGTTCAGATCCTTGTTAATAAGATCCTGATTATTAAAGTTCATTGTTAGATTCTACCTCCAAAAAGCAACTTCAAGTTATCTGCTTCACAGAGCAGTGTCGTTGTTCCTTGAACTTTCTTTTCTATAAAAATGTGAAACTCCTCCTTGGTGCTTCAAATGGAGCAGAGCCTTCAATGAAATTCTTTGCATGTGAAAGTTGGGTCATTTTAGCCTTTTCAATATGCTCTAGTTTTCTTATTTAGATGAAAGTTAAGAGGGGAATTCATTTTCACTGCAGGGATTATGTGACTCACCTGGGCTTTCAAAGCTGCAAGTTTCCCAGGAGATAAGGAGAGCCGCCAGCCTCTTTCTTTCCAGTGGCTGACTGTTCCACCCCGTGTGTCAGCTCTGACTTCTGACTCTGCTACACTGTAGCTGCCTTTCAGGTGAACTCTGCCCATGATATTTCACTGAAGCCTGGGTACTCAATGCAAGCCTATCTCAGTCCTGGCCCAGGGTCTAGATAGAGGCAAAGAGGGAGCTTCCGAGGAAAGAAGAGAGCTTCTGCATTTTGTACAAAGGGCGATTTTGAGGTCAAACAAGTGTTCGTTAGTGTCTGCACTTGAGGACAGAGTGCCATAAACACATCCAGAGATAGCATCAACAAGTACCTATCACTTCTACCACTCATCGCTCTAATAGTTCCCATCATCCCTGATGTGATTAATGGTCTTGTTGCTGAAGGTCAGCATACAATGTCTCCTGCATCACACAAATCCTTTTTTTATACCACAGGGACATCTCTTCTAGAATCACTTATTTCAATAGACAGGCAGGCTTTCCTGAATTGGACTATATGGAGCACGCCTCTCATGATATAATGCATTTGAACCTTTAACAAATATTTCGCATACTGCTGTGTAATAGGCACGGGGATAGGTAATGGAGTTCCAGCAATAAATCAGCGCGGCTGCAATCACTTCTCTTCTGAAGCTTGCTTTCCAGGTAGAGAAGGTAGACAAAATAAATTAATGAAATACATCGTAACATTAGAAATGATCACTCTTCTGGAGAACAATAAGGCAGAGAAGAAAATGAGGAATCCTGGAGGATTGCAAGTTTCAGCAGGGTAACCAAGGTGGCTAAAGAAACAAAGTAGGCAGAAGAAACAGCAAAGACCAAAGCAGAAGAAGGTATTTAGTTTTCAGTAGCTAGTAAGAGAGAAAGGGAGATTGAGACACAGAGAACTGAGAGAAAAGAGCAAAACAGGTGCCCATGTGGTAAGCAGGGTCTTTGGGGATCCTTCAAGGCTGGCATTGACTAGGAAGCTGTTCAAAGGCATCGACAAAGGGGATTCGTTTCACTCTGCTTAGAAGAATCATAGTCATTTGTGCTGAGAATAGACAGGAATTAACAGAGAGGTACTATGAGAATCTCTTGTGATAGTTCAAATGAGAGGATCCAGAAAAGAATGAATTCGGGATCACATAAAATTGCTGAGAGAATATGCTTATGGACTGAGGATGGGTCTTGAGCGAGAGCCGTCAGGCTGCCTTTGAAAGCCGGGAGCTGGGGCTGGGGCTGGAGCTGGTAGTGGTACTGCCATGAACTTCAACGGGGAAATTTCATCAGGAACGGATTAGGAAGAAGATAACAGAGAATGCCTGTAGAATATTTGCTGTTTATCCTTTGTACACCATCACAACAGCAAAGAAAGCATTATAAACATATCTCTGAAGAAATTTTGAAAATGTAACTACCAAGTACAGTTTTCTACCAACCTTATTAATAATATTCTGGAAACACATCACTAGATTATTCTGAGAGGAAATCTGCTCTTCATCTTTACATCTTCAAAGGCTGGCATAGAGAAAGGAGTTGGTGGGTATTTACTGAATTTGATCAAATTTACCACTGCGGCAACTAACATATACGTGCATGTTTACTACATCATTCCCATGTTGTTATAGTTTTTCTTAACTAGTATTTACAAAATTTAAGGTGTGGTTTTTCCTAGTCAATAGTGTAGTTCTATGCAAATGATTAGTTCTAATTTTATTTCACTAAAAAAGCAACTGCCGACACAGCCAAAGCAGACTCCCATCAAGCTAATCATTAAACACAGTAGATCTTTCCCCTCCTAATCTGCTGCCATCCTGTGAAAATAAACGGGTTCCGACAGCCAATGAAGAGGGTGGAACCATGCACACTGGGGGTGAAGCGAAAGCAAGCTCCCTGTGTCCATGTGGAGAGGCATGGTGACCCACGCCCATCTCAGATGCTTTGCCGCAGTTCTGTTTTGAAGAATGCGTCACTTTTTTCGTTTTCTTTCGTAGAGTAAAATGAGAAGGGGGTTTCACTCAAGACTAGTTACAAAAGTGTTTGACCATTTTGAACTTTCTTTTTCTGATGAACAAATAAACAACCCAATAATAATTTCAGGTAAGTATTATTATGGTGTTGCATCTAGAAGGCTTAGTTTATCACAGAAAGCCCACATCTGGTATCATGGCCTTACCTTAGAAAATTCTGTTTTAGATTGCCTCTTTGTGTTCTGTCTGTTCCTTAAAAGAGAGAGAGAAGGCTCTCCCACTTTATTCAGCATACAAAAGCTGTTATTTTTCTAATTATCTAAAAACTTAAATATAATAATAATTACCAATAGTGTCACACTTTAGAAAGCACTGTTGCATGGATGACCAAGTATAATTTTCATCCATTAGCACTTCCATACTACCAGCCCATGCCTCAGGAGAAGGAGAAGGCTTTTCACCCCCACACACAGTTATAGTCTCAAAAACCCACAGGGACAGTTCATCCTGGTTCTCCAGGTGAGTTGGAATTGGCTCAATGACAGCGTGCTTGAGTTTATTGTGACATTATAGATGAGGGCACATGAAAAACTGTGACTGAATTCCAAATGAAAATCTAAGGAGCAATATTTTGGGCATTCTTTTTTAGTCAGCATGCTGCCTATTAATTTGCTTATTTATGTGGAACGTGTACATAGAGCAAGAGCAAGCCATTCAAAGAGAACAAAGGGTTATTTCATAGATTAAAATCAAGAAAAAGTGTGAGTCAGGGTTGTATCCATTATGGTCCTCATTCAATCTGTGTACTGCACAAATAATATGAGAAGCTGGAGAAAGTTTCATTAGCAAACTGACATATGTAGCTAATATACCTTTGCTTGTTGAAAGTGAAGAAGGCTTGGAACACTTACTGATAAAAAATGAACAATAGGGCCGTTAGTGTGAATTTTATAGCTTAATGTAAAGAAAACATAAACCATCACAATTGGAGCAAAAGACAACATCATGACAAGTGGAGAAAATCTTGAAGTTGTCAAGGATTTCATTTTACCTGTGTCCACAATCAACAATCATGCAATCAAGTGGAACCATTGATCATGAAATCAAAGGACATATCGTGGTGGACACGTCCTACTGCATACAACTTAAGAGTATTAACAGGGAAATATGTTTCTTTGAGGATTGAGGTATACCTGACCAAGGATATGTTCAATCACCTCATCTTCATGTGAGATCTCGACAATGAATAAGAACAACTGGAGAGGAATTGAAACGTGGTGTTGTCAAAAAAAGTTGAAGGTACCCTGGACAACTATAACAACAACTAGATTTCTCTTAGAGAAAGTACAGCCATAATGTTTCTTAGAGGTAAGAATGGCCAGACTTTCTTTCACATACTTTGGACATGCTATCAGGATAAACTAGTCCTTGCAAAAGGAGATCATGCTTTGTAACATGAATGGATCATCAAAAAAGAAGACTTGATATGCAGTAATGATTTTGAGGATGGCACCGGACCTCACAGGGTTTCCTTCTTTTGTACTATGAGTCACAACTGATTTGATACCTAAAACAAACTCAACTGCGGCTCAACCAACCCAACACCTGACAAAAACAATGCTTTCTCTAATGTGGACAATTTTCTATTATAACTCTCACATGAGAAATGGAGATTTTTAATGCCAGTGAGAGTCATTTTATTTTATTTTATTTTTACAGTTTTCTGACCCAGGACATTATGATTAAATCTCAAGAAATTCTTCAACTCTAATTTGGTTTTGTCTTTGTTGATTATTTGGTTTGTGTTTTCTAATTTGATATTGAAAAGAAAAAGAAGGAGGAAGAGGAGGAGGAGAAAATGGAAGAAGAAGAAAGGAGGAGGAGGAAGAAGAACATAGGTTTTGAAGCCAGATATTTAAACTCTGATTTTTCCATATAATTGTGTGTGTGTATCAGAGAGAGAGAGAGAATATACTTGAAGCCCTTGTATTAATTACCTCTTAGGGCTTTATGAAGCACTGAATTGTGATTAAATGGAGATTAACCAAGCAAGCCAGCAGAGCAGAGATGGGAAAAGTGAGATGTAAAGCCACATGAAGTCCACTCAGGAGCAGAACTTCAGAAGAGACAAGGAGCTTCCCCTAAAGCTGACAATGAGAGAAAGTCTTTTAGAGAGCTGTCACCCTTAACTCAATCATCTGGCTTCCTCAACTGTGAGACAACAGATTTCTGTTTGTTGAAGCTTCCCTTTGGGGTATGTCTGTGATAGCAAAGATACAGATACCTGAAGCAGACTTTTGTGAAGTCTGACACATCATGAGCCTTTCGTCCCTTTCTGGTCTTTGATTCTTAAAGGCCTTCAAGATAAGTTCTAAGTCTTTCTTTGAAACCTCTACACGTTCCCTTTAGGTGCGTGCATCCATTAGTGTGCCTATGTACCCATTTAGCAATCTTTTTTCATCTCTCAAGTGTATGTCTTTGGGTCTCACAATTTAGATTTCCTTCAAGCTTCTCAAATTTAACATGTCTGAATCTGAAGAGTGGGGCTTATAATTATTCAGTAAATAATTTCTGCCTCCAAGAACTGGAAAACACGCTGCCATCAAGTTGAGTCTGACTCATAACACCCCAATGAGATAGAGTAGAACTGCCGCTGTGGGCTCCGAAGTCGGTTAGCTTGTAGGAAACAGAAAGTCTCATCTTTCTTTCAAGGAGCACCTGTTGGACTTGAGCAACGAGCTTTTGGGGTTAGTGGTCCAGTGAGTCACTGATTACGCCACCCAGCCTCTTTTTCTTCCTTTAGTCTTCTCCATTCTGACCCAGTGACTTAATACAGAAACACTGGCATTACTTAAGGTTGGTCCATTGCTTTCCTTCTGATATAACCTGGTAATAGTTTCTGATTCCTTCACTTTGACTATAAAATCTCAAGACTGCTAATTTCTCTCCTTCTCCAAGAACATCCTCGACCCCAGCTTAGTCAATGCCACCACCATCTCCACTCTGGAAAACTGTTTATTCTCCTTCCTGCCCTCCACCATCCATCTCCCACCACCACACAATTATTTCCCCTCACAACAACTAGGGAAATATTTTTAAAAAATCATACGTCACACCCTTCCATAGAGTCTCATCGCCCTCAAATCTTTCACAGTAGATATTTCTAAAAATCGTTGTTTCCTCATTCACCACCCTCTGAGGCCCCTAATTGTGTCAGACCCCCTTAATACTAGAAAGACTCACAGAACTCAGAAAAGTTTTTATACTCATAGTTACAGATTATTGCAGCATAAACATACAGATTAGAATCAGCCAAGTATGAAGAATCCAGGAAAAGCACAATATGAGCTTCTATTTACCCTCCGTCAGAACACAGCCCTTACTTCTCTTAGTAATGATATGTAACAACGTGTGGAGTATTGTCAACCAAGAAGAGCATCTTGGTGTCCAAGATCTACTGGGAGTTTGTCGTGTGAACATGGACGGCCACCTGATTGGCCTTAGTTTTTCAATCTCAAGTCCCTTCAAAGATCAAACTGATAAACTGTAGCCTAAGATCCCCATCACAAATTATATTATTACCATAAATTATTTGTTATCATCCAGAGATGCAAGTAAGCAAAGGTACTCTTCTATGGAATGTTATTCCAAGGGTGTAGAGGTTATCTTTTGGTAGTGGTCAAGGGGCAGGCTTTTTTTCAAATCCACAGAGTCTGGACAAATCAGAAACATTGATGTAATATTTTAGTGCTTGCTGACCTGCTAGAAGTTCATAAAATAGGCCGATTTCATTTATTCTACTAATCTTACCCTGCTGCCTTACTGTCATTTAGGTCTTAGTTTAGATAGGTTCTTCTTGACCACTTGATAAATTAAAAAAAAAAAAAACATCACTATTGTCCAATATAGTCCTTTGACCATTTTCATTGTGAGTGTCATGTCTATGATGTTTAAATTTTACCTGAGCATCATATTACTCAGTGAATTTAGTAGGATGAATGCGTTACAGTATACTCAGATTTTAAAAGCATGTCTAATACTTGTTTTGAATTTAAATAAAATATTTAACTAATAATGCTTTAGGAGACACTTAATAAAAAGAAAGAATATCTTTCTCAATTCAAAGAAGCCTGACATAGAAGTGAAATAAATACATCCAAGTGATTCTGATTTCACTGTGATGTGTGTAATTTTCAAGATGTCACTATAATAAATAGAAAATTCTCTCAGTTTTGAAGTTTTAAAGAAAAAATAATCAAATTGCCCATGGAAATCTTCAGCAAATGTATTCCTTCATAGTAATGCAACGGTGTGACATATATTTCATTCAAATTTTGTACAAAGATTACAGAAAATATAGTACTTTTAAATACAGCACAGTCACAAAAACCTTCTGTGTTTTTACATTTTCTCTATAAGTGAGGCTGAACATATAGAGCATACTCTCTGTATATATGACTGAAAATTCATTGACTTGTCATTCAAGTTTCTAAAAATATGGAGTCAGGCTATATTCACAGTCTGTTCATTATTTTTAAAAGTGAGGTGATATCAGATCTCATCTAACTTCAGGGGAGGAAAGTAGATCAAGGTCAGAATATCACCCATTTGTACCACCAAGAGACTCTCCTTTTCCGCTCTCCCTACTCTAGGTCAGCTTTCTTGTACTGCCTTCTGTTCCTTTTCTTAAAGTATTTAATAGCTTGCTTGAAGCAGCCATGATTGAGAATGTTAACTTCATCGTATTACCAGGCCCTCCATGTGCCTGAAGGTTAACTAGTGTAATGGAAGGGATAGCTATGAGGAGGGGTAGTTCTGATCTTCACCTGGGCCCCATTTTGCTAGCTGGCTTGAATCCAGCCCCATGCGCCTTGGTGTCCTTGGTGTCCTCGCTCATTGGTAAAATGTTGGTGAGCAAGATGGTCTCTAAGTCACTCCCAGTTCTATAGCCCTGGAATTCTGTCTGCCATGTGATCTGGTCATGAGACTCTCATCATTTACCACAGATGAGATTGTGCTTAGCCACCCAAGTCGACAATTCACTCTATCAAAAGTGAGTGATCAGTGAACTGCTTCTAATATTTTACTGATAAAACAACGTGAGTTTCTACTTATTTTGCTGTTGCTATCTAGGCTAATTAAAAAATAAGGTGAAAGAAATCACAGTCTTTGGTTGAACTTGAATTTGGAACAAATTCCTAGAACAGAAATTTTGGAAAAAATTTTTAGAACTGCCCTTAACTGTAGAATATATGACATTTTATTGCATTTAATTCAACTGGCTTCCTATTTTAAAAAAAAAAAGATTTAATGGGCAAGGTGCCGAGTTGTTCCTCTATTATCCTCTCCCTCCTCCTTTTCATAGCTTTTCCATTCTCCCTGCCGTCTTCCTAATTGATATCCTCATTATCTCTCACCTAGCCTATTTCAATAACCTATTGACTTCTCTGGCCACCTCCTCTCCATACAAAAGGCAGTTTCATATAGCACTGTCAAATTAATCTTACTAGACCAGGGTGCCTTCTGAAACAAGCTCAGACTCTTTAGCCAAGATCATAAACAATATAATTCAACCCCTGGCTTTCCAGATATATCTTGTACTAGTTTTCCATATTTACTTTTTTGCTCCAGCAAAATTGGATCACTTCCAGGCCATAAATGAATTCAGACTCTCCTTTTCCCTTTGAGCTTTGGCCATCTGTCCCCATTAGTCTTTAAAGACCTGTCAGTTTTGTTAGTTTTGTTGACAGATACCATCGAATTGGATCTGACGCCTAACAATCTTGAGTATAATAGAGTGAAATTTTGCCACTTCTACACCATCTTCACTATCATTGGTATGTTTGAAGCTATTTTTTTGGCTATTGTGGCAACCCAGTTTCCCATTTATTTTCATTGACTTTCTATCTATTAACAATGATGTCTTTTTCTGTAGATTGTTTTTCATGATATAAATCAACTGAAGTCTCACTACCTTTATTTCTAAGGAAACTTTGGTCTTATTTCCTCTTAGGCCAATATACTGATTCCTCTGATAGTCCAGATTCTGGTCAATTTTCTTAGCCAATATCACAGCTGATATTCATTGTTCTTCCATTGTCAAACTTTTGCATTAATTTGAGACAATTAAAAAAGACCAAAGTTTGAGTCAGACAAACCTTAGCCCACATAATGACATCTCTGTTTCATAAGTACCTCCTCAATGCACGGGAGATGTGTTGTCTCTCCAGTGAAGACTTTATTTTCAAGCTACAAATGAATATGAACTTGTTTTCCTTTAAATTTATCTGTTGTTTCAAGGTATCTTCCCATAGTACTTAGATTTTATTTTATATTGTATTATACTTTAAATAAAATTGTGGAACCACTGAGCTGAATGAACCTTACAGACTATTATTCCTTAAAATATATGTTATGATCCAACGGAATGCTAGACTGGACTTAAAAAGAAAACCACTGCCATTGAGTCAACGCCAACTCATAGAGATTGATTTTTTAAAATTTTACTCATTGATTTTTTCATTGGAAGTAGTATTGCTCATATTCCTAAATTCCTACCATAGTGCTTTGCATAAAAGAGATATGCATTTCATATGTGTTGGATATAATAGATATAAATAAGGTGGGAAATAGATATGGAAAATCACAAAACTCTCCTTTTAAAATTTTTCTTCAAATTTTTTTATCATGGACTAGGAGGAGGTATGCAGAGCAGATCATAGTTAATACATTCAACAATTCATACACAGTTTGCTTCAACTTATCCATTTACTTTCTGCTACAACACAGCAACACAATCGGACAAACTTTAGTCCTTTCATTGGCTCATTTAAGCAATGTTTCTTGAGCAGCTTTGGGTTAGATAGGGAGTGAGATTCTGGGGACACAATGGTAAGATTCAAGCCTTCACTTGAGGTATTTCCTGGTTAGTAAAATGCTTGTTGGGAGACATCTCATTGGACCAAGGAGAAAAAGAACCCTACTCTAAAATTGTTGTATGTAAATCTTCATCCCAGCACAATAATATGAAAATAGAAAATGTGCTGCAAGGACTCCATTCTTCACCTCCCCATCACTATTCAACCCTTTGCAAAATGATGCTCTATAACTACACTCTTCTAAAGGTGAAGTGCACTTTCCTATTCCTCCATTCTGCATTTGGTCAAGAACCTTATTTGGGCCATTGCAATATTAGCTTCTTAACATCCATAACACAGGCAAAGGATTGAAAGCACTTGTCTGTTTGTGCATCCTGCCTTCCCATTGGCAGAAGCCTCTCTGGCTTTTGAGTTGTTGCTCCAGCATCAGCCTGTAACCTGCTGACTCATGCACATGTGAACATGCAATGCCAAGATCAGCTGAACCACCTAAGCAACTCATAGCTGCCTGTAAGCCAGCTTGCCCAAGCTGAGCTCTGCAGAGCCAGGAGCTAAATGGATAGTTGTGCATGCTACAGTGGTGTGGTTGGTTGTCAGCATTATAATGGGAATAGGCAAATGATACCATGAGTGAGAGCACAATCGTCAGTTCTATGCATCTCATAGCATGAAAATCACAAGTATCTCAGGGCAGCAATTCCCTGTTTGTCTAAGTATCCGGAGGGTGTGGTGGTTGTATTCTGTCCAGTCTATTCTGACTCTATTCCAGATCCATTGAATAAACAAAGATGGTCTGGAAAATTCATTTTTCAGCATACTTTATTGATTTGATTGACTCAAGTGGATTAGAAACATATCCAGGACAGTCTCATATTATAGAATTTTGCCATTTAGAATCATAAAAGGTTAAGATTCAACTGTCTATTTCTCTCAAGCTTATTAACATAGACATTTTCACCACTGTTGTAGAAAATTAACATGGACTATTTCCCCATACAGGCAATTTTCAACATGCTAACTCATCCTGAATAATGGATGATTTAATAAAGTTTGACAGTGACACATTGCCCTTTGAGAAAATTCTAGGGGCACCATGAGGTTTTTGAAAATTGTCATAAATTAAGATTGTTTTATTTAGGGGGGTGGTAATTGCTTTTATTACCATTGACTGCTATTCTCTATATAGAAAAATCGGCTCACTGTGCCTCTTGAAGTTAGAAAAAGTATTCTTTTCATTGAACAACAATTATTCCCAAGGTCTCCAAAGGCTTCTGTTTGTGAGAGGAGAGATGATTTTTCCTTTAAATGTATTGGCACTTTAGAGGCACAAATCTCAAGGTCAGATACAACTGCCCTGCCTCTCAGCCACAGAAGATCTTGAGGGTCCATTAAGAAATACTGATGACTCTTCTACAGACCTCCTGTGATTAATGCATTACAACTTTAGAAATAATTGGTAGCATCCATGGCATCAGATATAACCTGTGCTCACTCGATGGGAATTTTTCCTTAGCTGTGGAAACCCAGAGGGGCTGTTCTATCTGGCTAATATGAAGAGATGATGAGTCATAACTGACTCAATGGCTATGAATTCTGGACAATCTTCAGCTTTCTACCAAAGAACTAACATGGCGTGGGATCAGAACGACAAGGGAGTCAGCTAGAAAGTCAGACACATAAGGCTGATCCCTAAACACATCTCTTAATGATTGTGGGGCAAGCAAATTAACCTCTGTCTAACCATAATTTTCTCTCCTCTAAGTGGTGATGATAATATCCATCTAGAAGAGTTGTTTTCAGAGAATTAGACATTGTAGAGTTCAAAAATGTCACTTTTTTCACTAAGACTTCTGATCTTCATTTGGGTTTCTGGATAGCACTTATATTGGAAACCTCTTAAGTTGTAGAGTTCATCCAAGATCAAGGACATATCAAGGTCTGATTAAACTGTCAAGGGGTATAATGGCTTCTTGAATCTAATTATTTCTAATTTGCAGCTTTAAGTCCATGAGGAGATAGAGTTCAATGGTTAGATATTTACTGATACAGTCTGTTTCATTTCTTAATATTTACAGCTTACCAATGAAATTTTCAAATGAAATAAAGGGATGCTTAACTAGCTATTATCATCATAAAGGTTATAATTCTCTTTCATTAGTAATAAAAAATGGATAGTATTTGCTTAAAGCACTGGTTCTAGGAGGTATGCCATTCCTTTTTGTATTCCTAGCAGGTGGCATGTATTGAGAATTAAATCAGAGCCTGTGTTGTTCCATAGCTACATGTTCACCTGCTAATTCAAAAGTCTGTGGTTCATATCCACCATTGGCTCTTTGGGGGAGGGGGTGGGGGGAGGCACACAGTAGAACTGCTCCAGTGGGGTGTCCAGGACTGTAAATCTTTACAGTGTAGAAAGCCTTGTCTTTCCCCTCTAGTGGTTGACTCAAACTGCTGGCTTCACAGTTAATAACCCAACTCATAACTAACTCCATCACGAGAGCGTCATTTTACATTTTTAATTTGTGAAATAAGATCATTCTGTCTAGTATAAGAGCTCCCTTATCCCTTGCTACCCACTCAAAACACACAAAAATGCTAACAGCAATTCTATGAGTGCGTTCGAGATTTAAGACTTTGTGGGCTGAGCCCCGGTGGCTAAGTGGTTGAATGTGGGACTGCGGCCCACAGGCTTGGCAGTTCAAATCCAGCAGCAGCTCTCCAGGAGCAAGGCTGGGTAGCTCCCACAACCACCAGAGGGCAGTGATGCCCCCCAAAAAAAGACTTTGTAAAAGTGTAACATTGGAATCATTCATGTGAACACAGGGAGGCTTGCTTTTAGTAAAGCAGTCAGAAACATTTCAAATTGGTGGCATTGTTTCTGTTTAAGTTGTGCATCTGCTCACCTGCACCTTCCACCCTCATCTTCACACAGGCATGGGACGTCTTTACCAACAGATGTCCAAATTGCCAGGCAATCCACATTTCTATTGCCTTCTATTTCATTTCCATTGCAAGATCACGTACAGTAATTGCTAAACATGAAGAGTTTGAAAGGAGCTAAATTAAATCATAGAGCAATTGCGACCAGTAAGCAAGGGGTATTCCCTTCAGTTACCTTGGAGTAATATTATTGTTGTACCTTTGTTGTTATTGTTGTGAGGTTATGAATATCAACAGGCAATATTTCTTCTATAGCATTATGGGGAAGACGAGCATTTTCCCCTTACTTGAAGAAAGTTCCTATTTCCCATCCGTTCTCTCTGATTTCTATGTTCACGTTCGTATTCTCTCTATAATTTAATGTTCATGTTCTCATTACCTTGCCATTCTAGAGGATATTAAGAACTTTTACATATCCCACTAGATCATAATTCCTTAATGAGCTTTATATGTGCATTCCCCATCCCTATCTTAGTGCAAGGCCATCGTGACGCTCAGTATCACCGAGACATTTCTGACTCACAGTGACCCTTACAGGACAGAGTACAACTGCCCTTGGCGGTTTCCCGGACTATAAATGTACAAAACCTCTTGTGAAAGAAACACATAATTGTCTCCAGAGGAGCAGCTGATGATTTCAAACTGTTGGCCTTACACTTCGAAGCTCAATGTGTAACCCAAACAGCCAGCTCGTGGCCATAAGTATTTAAGGGCCTGGGCCCCGGCAGCCTAAGTGGTTGAGTGTGGGACTGTGGCCCACGGGCTTGGCGGCTCAAATCCAGCGCTGGCTCTCAGGAGCAGTGCTGGGTAGCTCCCACGACCACCACAGGGCAGGGATGCCCCCCCCAAAAAAAAGAAGTATTTAAATTGTAAATGAGTACATGGAGAAGAGGCATTTATATGAGGGTGTTTCAGACAAAGACATTTAAAACTTGGCCTTATTTTAAGCTTGAGGTCCAGAGGTGGCCTAAATTCCCTCATAGCTGTTCACTAACTGGTGGCAGTTTGAAGTCACCCAGCGTTTTTCCTCAGCACAAAGGGAAGGCCTCCTGCTCTCCTTCCATTAAGATTACAGCTATGAGAGCTCTCTGAAGCACAGTTCTACTTTGAGACACACAGGGTCACCCTAAGTTGGCATCCACTCAACGATAACCAACAGCTGCGTATTGTGGTTTAAATGACACCCTACTAATTGAGTTCCAGTTTTGCTGAATTAGACACAGTTGTTGGCTACTGGGTTCCAATTTAAATACTCATAGAGTGGAACTCGGTTGTAATTTAGTTTACTGGTATCCAGTCAAAGTTCAGAACAGTGGGACAAACACGGCAACCAATGATGTCAATGTTGCTGATGACATTGCTTTGTGAGAGGCAGTCTGAAGATAACTTCGATGGCACAGCTAACCGTCTCTCTGAATCAGAATTATATTAATTGGCTGTCTTCTCTCCTCCTAAACATGAGCACATCAACTTAAGACCACAGTCCCATACACACAGCTCTTCTCCTTGCTTTCTCCAGTTTGAAAAATCTTCTCCATATATACCATTCCCACTAGCATGCACATATGCTGCAAACTCCCGTCAGCCAGGCCTCAATTCTGGTAATTTCCCTGAAGGACAAAGAAGCCCTAGTGGTGTGGTGGTTACGTGTCGGGCTGCTGACTTTAAGGTTGACTGTTCGAAACCACTAGCTGTTGTGCAGGTGATCCACAAGGCTTTCCATTCCTGTACAAAGTTCCAGTCTTGGGAAGCCCTACAGGGTAATTCTACTCTGTCCTGGATAGTCTTTCCGGGTTGGAATCAACTCAGGGGTTGTGAGTTTTAAGAGTTTTTCACAGAAAAACCATTGAAGGGATTTTCTGTCTCCTCTTCCTCTCCTTCATTTTCCCTACAAATAACTCCAGCCAGCCTCTGACTTCTTCACTACCAGCTCCAGTGTGTACATCTTGAGACTCACTCTGCTCCCCCTTTCAGCAGCCCTTGTGACACTCGGTCCTTCATGGATTTTTGAAACATTATGTTCACGAGGATGCTGTTCTCCCTTTGTTCACCACATGCCTTCTCTGTGCCTTTTGCTTTTTCCTGCTTCATTGCCGTTACACATTCACATTTGAATTATGTCTCAACAAAGCTGTTATAAGCAAGCAAATATTAGTAAGTCCCATATCTCAGTCCCCAAACCTATTTAAACTCATATTCATGTATATCCATTCACAGATGATTTTTATCCAGTCTCTTGGCTTTAAATTTAACTTTATGGAAATTTCCAAATTTATCTCTAATTTGGTCATTTCCTCTGAACATAAGAGTTATTTGTCCAGTCACTTCAAGATAGCATTACATATTTAAACTATCAATTTTATCCTTTCTGCACGGGGAATCAAAAATCATGGAAACACCTATTCTATAAGAAAAATTCTGATTGCTATTTTTGTCATATTTAGAATCCAACCACTTTTCAGCACTTCTGAAGCTCAATCAAGTCTTCATCATCTCTCCACCTCGATTATCACAAGGGCCTTTCAACTGAAGTTTGATTGTGTAAAACTGCCTGACAGACTATTCCCCATAAAGCGTGTGGTATTTTCAAAACATGCCATAATCAAACCCAAATCCACTGCCACCATGTTAACTCTGACTTATAGAAACTCCTGGGCAGGATTGATGAGGCTTTAAATATTTCCTGGAACAGTGAGCTTTATCTTGCTGTTGAGGAAGAAAGAGAGAGAGAGAGAGAGAGAGAGAGAGAGAGAGAGAGAGAGAGAGAACCCATTGTCAATTAAAAACTTTGGTAGTGTAGCTCATAATCAAGGATAAAGCAGAGCCACCCACCCCACAGCATCCCAATACCCCCAGGGAGTGGCACTGTCCACTTTGGGCAACACTGGTCTTGATTATGCCACCATATCCAGTGGTTTCTCTCTCACCTGGGCTAAAAACTGAAAGCTCTATTATGTCTTCCAGGTTCTATGTGATCTTGCCTACAACCTCACCATTTCCTTCACTCCAAAGCCTTGCTCATTGTGACACAGCTACACTGGTCTCTCTGCTGCTTGTCCAGGCATACTACACATGCCCTAGTTTAAGCTCCTTGACCTTGCAGTTCTCTCTGTTTTGGATGCTCCTTTATTACCTTCTGTCATCCAGTTAATTCCATCTTCTCACAATGGTAAAGATGACAGAAATGACCCTATTGGTTTACAGACTAAATGTTTACAGAATCAGAAAGCCTCATCTTTCTCCCTAGGAGAAGCTGTTGGGCTTGAACTTCCTACCTTGTAGTTGTGTGTAACCCACTGCACTGCCTAGGCTCTTCTACTAGGCTGTCAAAATCACCTTATTTCTATTAGAGAGACTTCTCTGACAAAATCCTTCATCTTCTAACACTTAATTATATATATATATATATAATATATATATACACACACACACAGCATCATCTAATTAAAGACTTGACCTTGAATCACAGGCCAGTAGAGCTGTTTCTGATGCCTACCTCTCTGAATCACTGAATGACCTGCAGTGAGGTTGATCAGGTGAGGCTGCTAAATGCAGCCTGGTGTCTCTACACTTCCTCTTGAGCTATGATTCCTTTACCCTGCCCAGTTGTGCACTTTGATGTAATCCTATATGCTTTTCATCTCCCCTAGGACCATGACTTAAGTTCCTTTGAGGAATGTTTCTGTCTTTTACAGTAGGTTCGTGTTGTAAGCATGAGTGCTTATCCTATGTAACTGCTTTTTCAATGACATAATGTATGCTTAATTCTTAAATGATAATCCTGATCCAAATGTACTTGATTATTCTATTAGTTTGCTTCAACAGGATTGTGAATCTTTCAAAATATGGCACTTAGGGCATATTTTGGAATTTCCAATAAAGGTTATGAAACTACAATTAAGCATGTCACAGGAGTATGGAAAATGTATATGTCATATTCATCTTGTTATTTGTACATAGGCTAATAAAAGAAGAGTGTTATCCTGTTTCATATTTTTCATAGACATGCTCTTTATGTCTGGCAAGAACGTTCAACAAATGATAACTAGAGTCCACTGGATCTTGATCCAAACACTTAGCACATAACATCATCATTTCTCAAGCTTTTCCACTGAAATACTTCTAATATCAGAGGAGAGCTATGTGCACTCCTGAGGGTTGGCCTGTGTCAACCAAAGAGGTCAACAGCAATTTAACAGTGACTCATGCCTGCTATAAAATATTGTGGAATTATCCATTCTACTCTATAATAAGTACTGAGAGTTTTCCGTTATGACATTAAAACTAATATGATGTATTTTCAATTAAATTATTTACATTTTGTCTTACCGTCCACCAAAATACATTGAAGATGCCCATATTTATTCTGTGCTTTTGAGTAGACCCTGGTTCCAGAAATCAGTGGGACCAGACATCTGGAATTCACAACACAATATCTGGTTAATAGTAGAATTTCCCATCTATATTAGAAATGGCACTGGCAACTATTGAACCAACCTAACTGCCTATGAAGGCTTCTCTGATTGCATGGCTGCTTTGGCAGCTGATAACTTCCTGTCTGATCCAATCCCCATTTCTAATGGAATGATGCATCACTCTGTAATGGATCCTGTTTTATTCATCCTGTTCTCTTAAGCCAAGATCAATAAGGCAGCTAACATCCTGAAATCTGATATTATAGCCACGTTTCACAACAGTGTCGCCCACTTTAGCTCAAAATTGAATTTAATCATGTAAAAATACCTAATAAGACTTAATTATTGAAATGTCTACAGCACTCTAAAACAGATAAAATTCTAAATCCTATAGTGACTTAACCCAGGCCCATTCTCTCAGACAGTGGTTCTCAGCCTCATGCCATTATCCTTCAATACAGTTCCTCATGTTGTGATGACCCCCCCAACCATAAAAAAATCATTTTCATTGCTACTTCATAACTGCAATTTTGCTATTTCTATGAATTATCATGTATATATGTGATTTTTTCATTGTGTAAATATTTTCGTTGTTATAAATTGAACATAATTACAGCATAGTGATTAATCACAAAAGCAATATTTAATTATATATTGTGAAATATTTATTTCTAATTACAAATCGATGAAAGTCGGTGTAGCATGGGGAACAGTCTTCACACTGGGTACTCCTGTGTGGGCATATCTGCATGTAAGCCTGGAGACAAATAGATAAATAAAGGAGCAATGTCTTGGTTCCTAAGACCCTGGAAAATATGTGTTCTCTGATGGTCTTTGGTGACTCCTGTAAATGGTCATGACCCACAGGTTGAGAACCGCTGCTTTAGATGAACTGTGGAGGAAGAGCTTACAGAAGGGGAGGAATAGCATGGTTTGGAGGAACAAACAGGGTAGATTTGGGTGAAGAAAAGCCATGGTGTGGTGGATGAGTGTGGGCTGAAATCAGAGCAGTGAAAAAGCAGGGAACAGAGGGAGGCTGCATGTTGTTCTCTCATTCGGCCTTGAATGTCATGGTAAGACATTTGGAACACACGAGGTAAACTAGTAATCCAGCTCTGAGGGCAGGGACACTAATGGAAGCTTTTGCTCCAGAAAGTGCCAGGAATTAGAACAGTATCTTATTAGAATGTATTGGGGATAATCTGGGGTACTGCAGAATAATCAATAGTACAGTCTTGGAAGACTATGTCATAATCTGGGCATGAGCGATGCAGCACTGTGGGTGTAAAGCCTGAGGGGTTGGAAGTCACTTCCTAGTTATGAGACCTCCTGGACAGTCAGGATGATGACCTCGCACACAGGGGCTGCTGCCTCCTCAAGCTCACCACACTCAGTGCCATGGAGTCCATTCTGACCCCACCACAATTTGGAGACTGTAGCTCTTTCACGGAATAGAGAATGTCACCTTTCTCCTGCAGGGCAGCTAGTGGTATTTCCAATATAACCTCAGGTAGGCAGCCCAATTTGTAATCCCCTCTACCACCACAGTTCCTGTGCTTATGCCTAGTGAGATAAACTAGAAGAGCATATAAACAAAATGCCATACTAACGCTTCAAAATTGCTAGGAGCAGAACATTGTAATGGGTATCTGGAACTCACTCCTTTGGCCTAAATTCACACCCTTAACTTCTCTGAGATTGCCCTGCTTGGTATGATATCCTGCATTCATTAATTATTGCATTAATTTCTGACCCTGCACACAGTCACTTTATTGCATTTGAGCTGGTGGTGTTGATGTTTGTTAAGTCTCATCAAGGTAGTTCCACATCATGTTGTTATTGGTGGGTGCCATCAAGTTGGTTCTATTCTATACTGACCCTATGCACAGAACAAAACACTGCTCCGCTCTGTGTCATCCAAACAATTGTTCTTATTCCTGAGCCCATTGTTGTAGCCACTGTGTCAATTCATCTACTCAAGGACCTTGCTCTTTTTAATTGCCTCTCTACTTTTCCAAGCATGATGATCCTCCAAGGACTTGTCTGTCATGACAAACATGTCTAACGTACTTGAGATGAAACCTAACCATCCTTGCCTCTGAGGAGTGGTCTGGCTATATTTTCTCAAGACAAATTTGTTAGTTCTTTTCTCAGTCCATGATGCTTTTGATACTCTTTGCTATCATCATAATTCAAATGTATCTACTCTGGTTTTCTTTATTCAATGTCCAACTTTCGCAAGCATGGCAAATGACTAGGAATACTATGATGTGAGTCAGGCATACCTTAATCCTCAAAGTAACATCCTTACTCTTCAGCCCTTTAAAGACATCTTGTGCAGCAGATTTACCCAACAGCATGCATCTCATTGACTATCTTGACTTCTGTTTCCATAAGCATTGATTCATACTAGCAAGATTAAATCTTTGACAGCTTCAATATTTTCTCCATTATTGTTATGTAAAGTATTGATCCAATGGTATGGATTTTGATCTTCTGTACATTGAGTTGCATTTCATATTGAAGGTTACAATCTTTGATTTCACATTCAACAACCAAAGTTGTGTCAACTGCATACCAAAAGTTGTTAATTAGCTTTCCTGATG
The DNA here is from genome assembly GCA_004026705.1 of Nesogale talazaci. NCBI lineage: Eukaryota > Metazoa > Chordata > Mammalia > Afrosoricida > Tenrecidae > Nesogale > Nesogale talazaci. The sequence continues at coordinate 44,176 of PVJH01003694.1, read as the reverse complement.
TTGAATTCTTTTTTCATATAATCCAGTCTCTGATATTTTGCTCAGCATGCAGAATGAATAAGCTTGGTGAGAAGATCCAAGCCTAATGCACATCTTTCTTGATTCTAATCCATGCTGGATTCTCGTGTTCTGTTTGCTTAACTCCCCCTTGATTATTGTACAAGTTCCACATGAGCACAGTGAAGTGTTCAGGAATTCCCGTTCTTCCCAAGGCTATACAAGTTTGGTATGATCCATGTCACTAAGCACCTGGCTAAATACAATCTGACGAGGATTAGTTCAAAAGTGATTTGTTTCTGAACCCAGAGTAACTAAAGTGAGTAGAAAAATAATGATGAAGGAAATAGCTTGAATACAAGATCACAAAAGATGAACAGAGAAACAAAATATGATAGTGCAATATGTGAAGTTAGAAAAACAAAAGAGAAAAAAATTCAGTCCTACTCAAGCTGCAAGAAATGGAGAAAGTCTTTTAGCCTTGTGTTAGCAATATCGAAGGATTCTGTAAGCAAATTATTGAACAATACAGGATCAAAAGAAGATTGAAAGAATACTGAATCATGTGTCCATAAACAATCTGTCAATATTCAGCCACTTCAAGAGGTACCATCTGATTATGAACCTATGGTATTGAAGGAAGTCATTGTTGAAAACCTATAGTCCAGGAATTGGCAGAATATCAATTGAGATGTGTCAACAAATGGATACAACACTGGAAGCACTCTGTTCCAATAAGCTTGGAAAACAGCTATTTGTCCAACCAACTGGAAGAAATTCATATCTATACTTATTCCAAAGAAAGATGACCCAGAGAATGAGGACATGATAAAACAATATCATTAGCATCACACTCCAAGAACATTTGACATAAGATAATTTAAAAATGAATGCAGTAGTAAATGAATTTCAAACTAGTTTCAGGTTTTGAACAAGGCACATCATTACCATTCTCAGATGGCTCTTGACTAAAAGCAGAGAATAACAGAAAGATGGCTACCTGTGTTCTATTGTATTATTCACAATGCAAAGACATTTGATGATGTGAATCAAAACAAATTAAGTATCCCATTGTGAAGAAATTCCAGAATACCTAGCTATGCTAACAGGGAACCTTCACATTGACTAAGAACACAGGGATAGTGCCTGTTGTAAAATCAAGAACGGTGTGTGTCGGGGCTGTTTCCTTTTATCACACTTATCAATATGTATGCTAAGCAAATATTCTGAGAAGCTGGACTATATGAAGAACATGACATCAGGTTTGAAGGAAGACGTATTTGCAACCTGAAATATACAGATGGCACATGCTTGGGCTTGCTAAAATTAAAGTGTATTTGAAGTACTTCCTGATGAAGATTGGGAAGCCTCCAGGAACCTCAACGTAGAAAAAATACCCTCTCACCTGGACCGAGCAGTATCATTATGCTAAAGTGAGAAGCATTGAAGCTGCCAAAGATTTGATTTTACTATATATTAATCAAGCCTCATGGAAGCAGCAGTCAAGGAATCAAGCAACATATTTCACTGGGCCAATCTGCTGCCAAACTCCCCTTTAAAGTGTTAAAAGACAAGAAGCAAAAATTTACTTTGAAACGAGTATGCCTGACCCCAGTCATATTTTTAATCTACTTATGAGCAAGTTGGACAATGAATAAGAAAGAATGAAGACGAGCTTAGGCCTTTGATAGACTGTGTTGACCAAGAGTATTGAAAAGTACCATGGACTGCCAGAGGAACAAGCAAATCTGTCTTCAAAGAAGTATAACGAGAACACAGCCAAGAATCAAGGCTCGTAGGAATTCATGTTGTGTACTTTCAGGCATATTCTCAGGTGGATCCATTCCCTGGAGAAGAACCTCATTCTTGGTAAAGTAGGTGAGCTAAAAAGAGGAGAACTGCAATGAGCTGGATGGCCACAGTAACTGTAACAAGGGACTCCTACATAGGAAAGACTGAAGATGGGGCAGATCTAGGCAACAATAGATCCATTCAGCTGAGTTTTCCAGGACCTGATTTGTCCTGTGGACCACAAAGTTAGGCTCTCTGTTAGCACAGTTATTGAAGGAAGAAGCCAAAAGCCATGGTTCCATTCACATAGCTGTGGATGGAACCCTTTTTCCAATGTTGGTTGTGCTCTCCAAGAGTCTCCACTGATTCTGCAATAGATGTGCTACACCTTTTTATATCACATTTCAGGAGTTGTTTCCCAGCCCCTGAAGCTGAAGTCCTTCAGGTTCCTCTCCTGCATTCTCAGTTATTCAACTGCCTTTAATTCATTCTTAGTCCTTCTATAAGCACACCCCCTGATCTTAAAAAGGCAGATAAATCACTCAATGATAGTGGAGACCTGGAGATGATAGGAAACCATCTGCAGAAATTCAGTATGACATGGGTAGCATCTTTTTCCTACTGCTTGAACAGCCTCATCCAAAAGTCAGTATTCTGAAAAATAGTATCCCATTTCTATGACAGTATTAACTTGGTGTGTGCATGTGTGAGAAATATTGCTGACAGAGCCTTTATCCTTTCTACAACCTTCATACGTACAGTCCAGTGTCATTAATCAGGTTCGTGTTGTTTAACCATCACCATTAACCATTCACACACTATTGTATCAACTTAACCCTTAAACTAAAGAGAAGGCAGAACTGAATCTACAGAGACTTGAGATCACAGCATCCTTAACTTTTTTAAAGTCCTTGGATCTAAATGGTATGATCTTACTTATATGATATATCTAACATAGGCAAGTGTACCAAAAAGACAAAACAGGGGCTGAGCCCCGGTGGTGTAAGTGGTTGAGTGTGGGACTGCAGCCCACAGGCTTGGCAGTTCAAATCCCGCGGCGGCTCTCAGGAGTAGCGCTGGGTAGCACCCATCTCCACCAGAGGCAGTGATGCCCCCCCAAAAAGAGACAAAACAAAAAGCAAGTTCACTGCCATCAAATTGATGCCAACAGATAGCAACTCTCTAACAGAACTATCCCTGTGAGTTTCTGCGACACTAAGTTTTTTTTTTTATTTAGATGGAATTTAATACATATCATTCCATAGTTCAGTCACATCCGGTACAATTATACAATTGCTATCACAATCAGTTTCTAAGTATTTTTTGTCTACATGGACTCCTTGACATCATCTCCCTTTTATCCCACCTCCACCACTGTGTCCCCCACCACCTCCCCCCCCCCAAAAAAAAACCCTTATCCTACTTGCTGTCCCTATAGTGTCATCGATCCTGGGTTTCAAATACTTAACATGGGAAAGCATATAATACAATTTCAAGAGTGTGATCTCCATGGATATAACACCTCAGATATACTCTAATATGAACAAACCAAACAATACAAACCAAAAATGCAGAAAATTTTGGAAACCAGATCAGGTTCAGCCTGCATTGTAGGGCCTCTACTGACAAAGTTTTCTCTGTTCAGGATAGATTTATACCTTTGATTTTTCTATACTCCTCTCTCCCACACTCCCTGTCTAATGACCACTTTCCTCCCATCCCTAACTTTTTATAGGAAAAGTTATGAATAGAAAGTCCCATCTTTCTCCCAAGAAGCAGCTAGTGGTTTTGAACTTCTGACCTGTGATTAGCAGCCCAACTGGTAACCACTATGCCACCAGGGCTTCAAGCAGGTGTACAGACTTTTCTAAGAGTGACCGGGGCTGAGAGGGAAGGGAAGAAAGCAAATGATGCTTAAGGGCCACTTAAGAATGTATTAATATGAACACCTAAGGGGTTGATTGAACACGAATAGAAACATAATGTAATTAAATAATAGATGTAAAAAATGTTTAAATAGCAAATGTTACCAAGAGATATAGCTTTACCACAATAAATCCAATTGTATTCTTAATTTTTAGCTCCACTCTATTAATCAAGGCATTTAATTTCACAGACTGTAGCAAGAAGGGTTTTACATTTCTTCATTTCTAGACATTTACCTTTATTTCTTCTGAGGTAATACAATAAAATTAACTTTTTTTTAAAATACTGAATTGCCACTAGGAAGTATCAAACACTTTATTTTTTAAGATATGTTGCATTATATTTAGGCCACCATATATAGCTTCTGGAGCTTGGTGGTCCCGTTTGCTGTTCCAGACAGGCAGAATATCCTGAAACAGCTTCTATGTGACTTCCTGGGTACCGAAACAGCAGAGTACATCATTCTTTCCTACATTATATAGATTAATGAATATACCACGCCCCTGGAATTTAGGAATACTGCAGACTGGCATTAAAAGGAGTATCTAATTACAATATTAGAATAATTGTGTTCATGCAGGAGTTTGTTTACACTCTAAAGTCCAGTCTAGTGAATCCCAGCAACTGTACTGGATTGTGGCTTTTTCTCAGTGCATTTTCTGGCTGAGACTCAGAATCTCTTTCAAATTTCATTATCCAGGTTGTCAGAATTGGCCCTAACTCTGAATTCTATTGTCATCTAGGCATATTTCATATACTATACATCTATTGGGATAAGGTTGCTTAAATGTTAGAAAAATCGTGATTTTTCTGAATATTTATGACACACTAATGGAGAGTGAATCATAAAAATGCACAGACAAGTGCTGTTGGAATACTCAGGGGGATTTTTGTGAGTCATCTTTATCCTGATACAGTGAAAGTGCCCTCTCACACCTTCCTTTGTAATGGAGAAGGTAGGGAACATGCTCCAGGCACGGAAAGGGATGTGACTAGCCATCCCCATTGAACAGTGCTACCTCTGCCCCTCAGCCTTTCTTACTGCTTCTGACTCTTTTCTTCAGGCCCCACCTGCAGAGTTTTATTCACTCATTACTTCCTCCCTTTATCCACTCCATACTGAGTTTAGGCACTGATCCAGGTCAGAATATAAACAAAAATAGAATCATTTACAGTTCTTGATTTTTTTTTCCAGCTTGTTTTTTGTTGTTGGTGGTGGTGGTGGTTTGGTTTGCTTTGGCTTTTGTTTTGTTTTGTTTTGTTTTTCAAGATGCAAGCAACTCGAAAAAAATTAAAAGGATATTGGAGGATGCCAAGAATGCGGCTACATGCTAGTACTCACTCACAGAATTATCGAACAGTCTCACCAGGACACTACTGTTGAAGTGAATCAGCTCCAACGCTTGTCCACTTTTTATCATTTTACCCAAATACAACTTCTGAGTGGCTTGACTTGAGTCATGGCCTTGGCCATGGAAAGCCTTAATTGGCAGGTCTACCACTAGGGCCTGTTTATCTCCAATGTTCTCTTTGTAAAGAAGAGAGAAAAGACAGTTCACAGACAAAAAGTGTAAGTACCTCCTAGAGAGAGGGCTGGAAGCCCCCCCTCCCCGGTGAGTTGCAGGGGGGTGGGAGGGTGGAGTGTCGCCATTCATCACTCACTATGAGAGACACTTTGTTAGAAGTATGGATGGGGTGCTGGAAGAACACAGGTGAAATACTTAGGGAATTCTCCTGTTCAGATATAGAGGAACATGGGCTTGGAAAATTTGGCAGGGTTAAATCATAGTGATCTTTATATGCTGAATTTGTGAGTCTGTGCTTGGTAATGAATACGTAATAAAAAAAGCTAATGTAAACAATATATTTTAGAAACCCTGGTGGCATAGTGGTTGCGAGGCAGCCTGCAAACTGCAAGATCAGAGGTCAGAAACCACCGGCCACTCCAGTCACTCTTCAGGAAATAGATGGGGCTTTCTACTCCTGAAAACTGTCACGGTCTCAAAAACCCAGAGTTCTACCCTGTCCTATAGGGCCATTATGAGTTGGCATTAACTTGATGGCACAGAGTAAAAATATATATATATATATTTTAGAAAAATAACTTTGCTAATTAGGTACTGGATCCCCGAGGAAGCAAAACCAGGCATTCGAATACAAACTCTGAGAGATAACTAGGATTAACGTAGAAGAAGCACGCGGGGAGTTGGACAGGGGAAGATTCTAGAGAAACTGGAAGTCTAGAGAGAACTATGACTGATTGACTATGAGGCATGAAGGCGATCCTGGACTCCACATTAGCCTCAGGTTGTCTTGGTTTGGGGGGCTTGAAGAACTGTGTTGTCACTAATGTAGGAAACGCAGTATAAGGTGTCCCACTTTCTACAGTGACTTTGATAGTCCCCTGGGATATGCGGCTGACGTTAGCCCACAGGGCAATTGCACATAAGGATTTAAAGATCAGCAAAGAGGTCAGGCCTGGAGATTTATCGGTCCTTGGTGTATATAGGTCATAGATAAAGCCTTTGACACAGGCAAGAGCTCCCCAGGAGAGAAAGAAAGGGACAACATTAGAATTCTTGGAAATGAAGAAAGGGGAAAGAATAAAATGAAGGGATGTAAACAATTATACCTTTTATGTTAAAAAGAACCACACACACACACACACAAACTCACACACACACACACAATGTCCCTAGAACAGTGCATCCTGGAACCACGGGTGACTCTCCAATCTGTTGAGTTTTGAAAGAAATTACTTCATCAGTCACCAAAAGTTGAACAAACCATCGTTAAAAGGACTAAAATTTGTTAAGAACTGGACTGGCAGGATGTGTGCAGAGTGTGGGAATTAGAATTGGGTGTGTTTCTGAAACCTGTACCTCTCTGGTGAGAGAGGCACACACATGTATTCAAATTTATCATTTTAGGTCCACCCTGTATAGTTTAAATATATCACCTTCTTATACCTCTACTCTCAGAAGAAACACACTTGTCTTTACTCTTTGGTGCCATTATTTCTTCTCATGTCAAAACAAATTTAGGAGGTTTTTCAAGCAGTTAAAAAATATATATTATCATTTCAGTTGGGTCAAGGAAAGCAGAAAACATTTCCGTGAGTTATGACATGACTCCACTGCTACTCTGAAGCAGAGATGATAGACTTACTAGGTAATACACCTTCTTTTCAAATCAGAAACTAGTTTCTGATATAAATCCTAGTGCTCTTGGCCATATTGATATTTAATTTTTTTAAAAAACGACATGGTGCTAGAAAGACCTCATTTTAATCGTGCTGCATTTTTTTGTTGTTGTTGTTGTTGGAAGTGTTTCTAACAATCCTGGTTTTCTCCTTCCAAATATTAAAAACTGAAAGTAAAACACAGGTTAATTAAGACTGGGGCCATCTCTAATTTATTTATTGACAAGTATTTATCTGAGTGCCTGCCATGTACCACAAAGGAGTCTGGTGGTGTACTGGACTACCCGTTGGTTGCTAACCTCAATGCCAGCAGTTCAAAACCACAAGTCATTTTGTGGGAGAAGGAAGCCTCTTCCTGCTCCTGTAGATTTACAGCCTTAGAAACCAAAAGCGGTGGTTCGACTCTATTTTACAGGGTCATTCTGTGTCACCGTTGACTCGATCGCAGTGAATTTTTTGGTTGGGATTGAGCTGCTGTATACTGGAAGCGCCTGTTGAATAGGACAGCAAGGTTCTCACCCTCTAGCTTGCAGTTCTTTACAGAATAAGAGATGCACAATACCGGCAATGAAGCATGCCGGGCGCGCTGATAACAGAAGCTCCGGGAGTCGTAGGAGCATATGCAAGTGAATCGAAGAACATCTCTGGGAAAGAGATGGTACCTGAGCAGACCATCAGTGTCATTGAGTCTGTGCCAATGAGTTGATGTTATGGAGACAGAACAGTCAAGGAATTATTTTGGCAGCATTTTGGGTGACCTAAAAACAAATTTAAACTTAAGCACAATGCATCAGTGAGTGTTGGGTAGTGACCTCTATGAAATTGTTTCTTGGCACTGGGTGACCAAATAGTTGTCTAAGGCTAGTGTATGATTCCTCCACCCAGGGCAGAATTGCTCATCTTGAGTACTTTGTTTATAAATAGAGTCCCTGAGACAAAAAAATGCAGAGATTAAACCCATATCATATTTATCCAGATCAATACTTAGAATTAAATGTGTTTCCTAAATAGCTATCTTCAAATTATTTAACTTTCCAGGAGAATGGTATTTTTACAAGCTCACTGGCAGAAAAGAATCAGAGGGAGAGGTTGGTGAGATGCTTACAGAATTCCCTTGAGAACTCTGATCCACCCTGGAGCCCACTGTGGCACATCCATTACCTGGGAAGCTGTGTGTGTGTGTGTGTGTGTGTGTGTGTGTGTGTGTGTGTGTGAGTTCCCTCAGGAATACTGTTGGGAATAATACAGAGCATTCTCTCTCACCGGACAGAGAGGTTGATGACAGAGAGGTCTTTGTAAATCTTTGAATTGAATGAATATGATTCAACTTACTCTTCTCCTTTAGGTGATAGCCCCCGATAGCAACATGCAATACCCTCAGTCCCTGAAAACAGCATCAGTTATAGAAATGGTTTTATCCATACCCTGTTGTTTTTATGGTATTATCTCACAGCTTACTGTTGACTGAAAGCGTACCAGTGGTGTGACTGCTTTTCTGTCAGCTGCACTATCATTAACCATTGGAGATTTTAGACAGTCCCAGTGACAGTAATAGAAAATTCTCAAGAAAGCAAAATTCTATTTCACATGTAAAGTATATTTAGCCTGTTTTCAAATTTGATCTGCCATCTTTCTTGCCCAGGGAGTGATGAGAAAGCTATAAGAGTAGATTAATATTTCACTGTTCCCAGTCCATGTGCTGAAGCGTAGTGGTAAATGTTTTACTTGGAGGGGAGGGGTGCAATAACGGAACTCATAAACAATAGAACCTCAGCCCCCATCCCCCCAAAAAATAAGCTACTGTCTAAGAGTGATGTTTTGAAGCCTATTGCTCCAAGCCATATTTCACATTGTTCCAAAGTTCATTGGTCTTACAAATTAAAACTTTCTGTCAATTTCATTTTCACCTTAAACATGTGACGCTATGGTATTCTAGAAAAAGCAACCTTAGAAATGGAGACATTGGTCCACCTGCTTTCAAGTGAATGTCTCTTAAAACAAACTATCTGACTCCTCCATATTCCTTGTCAGACACCCAGTGCCGTCTGTCCTTGTCTGCAGGTCTAGGCTGTTGTCAGCAGCTGGTTTTGAGCAGGGGTGCTCACACTTTGTCAGCATGTGAGCTACTTATAAAATGATCAAGTCAAAAGGATCTGCCAACTAAAAAATGCAAAATATTATTCATTACATTTATTCATAAATGCATTGAGAATTCTTTACTTATACAAAGTATGCTTAAACCACATGCGTCCATATTGCATAACAAAACACAATTAACTATGTACATTTTTTGTCATGACCTGAGTTTACTCTGATGACTTGCACTGACTGAAATGGGCCAGTGATGCATAGTCCGGACAGTAGCCGCTGACAGCCAGCTTCAAGCACACTTCCAAATGATCATCAGTCAAGATGGAATGGACTTTAGCTGAATGTTGGCTTGTAGTGTCAAAATCTCCCCTTCTGGTCCAGAAGAGTTTAGGTGAAACAGTGTTGCAATTTTTTATGCAAGTGAATCAACCTCAGCATCTTCCCAAAAAAAGACAACACTTGAATGTAGCAACTGGATCCAGTAAAGAAAAGTCTTGAAAGTAGTTGACTTAGCTTGTCAGTTTTCCTGCACTTAGTGTAGCTGTTTGCACATTTGTTTGACACCTAAGATTGCATCTGACTGGCTACATTGTATATTATTTAAGTGACGAGATTGACTAAAGGATTATGTCCATTTTCTTAATGCCATGCTGTCTAACCACATTACATTTTCGATCAACTAGATTGAGATTAATGTACTGAGCACCCCTGGTAGGACTGGAATTCTCATGTGCAAGGCAAGAGCAGTCATTGGCCATACTGTGTGAGAGAAAGTATGGAAAAACTTAAGGCCAAATGAAGTCCTAGTCACTAGAGATGCCAGTAAAGTCTGGAAACCTTTGAGACAGAACCCTGAGAGGTGTTCTATTGATGAGATGCCTTGCCTGTCTCCATGGTACCATATAAACAGTAATATTTTTCCTAAGTGCCAATCTGGCTGTCTTTCTAGGTAACCAATTGCTGTTACATCTACCTGACTCATATTACCCATGTATGTCAGAGTAGAATTGCACTCCATTGGGATTTCAACGTCTGATTGTCATTTTCCACCTTGGAACCCTTCATGGGTCCTGTAACTTTCAGGTTAAAAAAAATCAAGACCTTTTTGAGATCCTTAGCTTAACAGTGAGGGTCTTAGCTGACTGGGTTTCTTTATATCTCCAGTACACAAAACCTACTACTTCTCCAAGTACATCACCCTGTTCCATACCTCTTTGTTGTGCTTTTTGCGATGGTGTGCAGCCTTCCTGAGTTTTCTCCTAGCTAGTTCCTACTTCACCTTCTTGGTTTGACTCGGTTCAGGTTTCATGATCATATTTCCTGTGTAATAATTTGATAAATGCATTCATCAAAGCATTGGCCATGATTATATTCTAATTATTTTTCATATTTCTATTCCCCCCACCATACTACAGTCTTCTTGAAGCCAGAGGTCAAGGTTTGTTTTATTTTACATCAGCAGTTCTCAACCTGCAGTTCACAACCCCTTCAGGGGTCAAACAACCTTTCACTGGAGTCACCTGATTCCTAACAGTAGCAAAATTACAGTTATGAAAATTAGCAACAAAAATAATTTTATGGTTAGGGGGTCACCACAACATGAGGAGATGTATTAAAGGGTCATAGCATTAGGAAGGTTGAGAACCACTGTTTTACATTGTAGTGACTAGTGAAGTGCTCAATTAATATTTGAATTAATGTTGAATAAAATTTTCAGGAATGAAATACTTAAGAATATAATTACCAAAAAGGATGCAGGGAGTGAGAGAGCATTTTTAGTTATATATACTTGTGTATAAGCTGAGTTTTTCAGCACATTTTTAATGAAGTTTTTGTGGTAAAATTAGGTACCTAGGTAGATAATTGGGTCAGCTTGTACTTGAGTATATATGGTAATTCTCTAACTTTTGTTAGAGTCTTTTTCTTAGGTGCTAATGAGTTGATTCCAACACGAGATGCTGCCCAGTCCTACATTATCTTCATCCTTGTTCTTATGTTTGAGTCCTTTGTCACATCCCCTGTGTCAGTCCACCTCCTTGAGAGTGTTCCTCTTTTTCCTCTGACCCTCAGTTTTATGAAGCATGAGATTCTTTTCAAGGGACCGGTCTCTCCTGATAACATGTCTAAATTATGTAAGAAATATTCCCACACTTGCTTCTAAGGAGCATTCTGGTCATGCTTCTTCCCAGACAGATTTGTTTGCTGTGCTAGCAGCTGACTATATTTTCAATATTCTTTGCCAACACCATAATTCAAAGTCATCTGTCACCCTGAAGACTTCTTGATTCATTGTTCAACTATCACATGCATAGGAGATTATTGAAAATATCATGACTTGAGATAGGTGCATCTTAGTCATCAAAGTGGCATCCAACAACTTTTGGTATACTACTTTAAAATAGGAAGTTAGATGATGATGTTAGATAGATAGATAAACAGATGTAGAGATGGACTGTACTTTAAACATTATTTCATTCATGTCAACTGTTTGTTAATAAATATATATATCAAATAGTGTTATACAACCCATACTCTACTTGGCACAAGAGGAAGAAAGTAATTTAGACATACACCTGTTCCCTAAATCTCATTCACTTAGTAGAAATAAATAGATTTTTAAGCAAGAACCACAATGCACTTGGTAAGTGTCACAGTCAGGTGTGAACTAAATCCTATACTTCAGTGTTTTTAACCAGCCTGAATTAAAGATATCAAGTAAGTCCTGGTGTGCTTTGGCATAAGTATTGGACTACTAACCACAAAGTCATCCATTCAAACACACTAGGCACTCTGCTGGAGGAAGATGAGGTTATCTGCCCTTGGCAAAAATTTATAGCACGGAGAACTTGATATAAGATCAGTCTGAGTCAGAATCTCTATGAGTCTTATTTGGCAGGGTTTTTTCATTTTGTTTTGTTTTGTTTTCTGAGTTGGAGGTTGGAAGAATTCAACTTCTTAATGATTTAAGGTTCTATAGTCACAGTACAGGGCTATCTCGAAAGATTTTTCTTTTTCATTTGACTCTGAAAGATGAGAATTCCCTGGAGGTACTTGCTCTTCGGAACCACTGTGGAAATGGATGAATGTCAGGAGCATCTTTATTCCTATGAAGCAGACTTGATGAAATGATAGACCATAAGAGTCACCATACAATCTGCTAATGATTGTTTCTTCTTTCCTGAGAAACAAATTGCTTTCATTACCAACTGTCATCAGTGAAGTCAACAATCATCTTAGTGTCTGTGGACCAGTTGAGAATCCCTCCTTTAGGGGAATAAAGCCAAAAATAAGTGACCTCATTTCCCAGAAAGCCTTTTGTTTAGTTTCCTGATCAACACATGCCCAAGTGTCTCATAGCACATGGTCCTTCTTGTAATTCTTGGTTTTATCTGTCACCCTGTGTTAGTCCGAGTATAACTAGAGAAACAAAATCTACAGGAAATATATATATATATATATATATATATATATGAGAGAGTTTACTATAAAAGGTAAGCATACGTTAAGAAAGCATCCCAACTCCGTGTTGTCCAAACCCATAAGTCCAACATTGACCCATGTGTCTGACACCAATTTATAAAGTCCTGTTCAATCTCACAAAACACTCACAATGACACCAACTGTAGGAGGTAAGCCAAAACAGTGAGTGTGTTAACATCTCAGCACTGGCAAGGGTCTCCATCTGGCTGCTCCAGCATCCAGGGCTGGATCAGAATAGGTCCATGTGGCTTCTCCTCAAGGATGACTCACAGGAAGTGAGCCTTGCCAGCTGAAGCAGGGAACTAGCTAGGGCAGTTGCACCCTGAACCAACCATCAGAGAGCAAGAGACCTGAGAAATAGGAAGGCAAGGCTCACTTAGCCATTTATCTCTCTACCCTTCAATTAATCCCACATGTGTTTACCGGCCAGGTTGGCACAATAAACTTTACTGTCTCACACACCCTAGACTACAACCTACTAAGTCCTACTTGGCTCTGGCAATCAACTCTGGGAGCACCCAAGTTCAGATTTTGATAGAACTTTTTGACAAATGACCTAAAAAAAATTGCATGCAACCTTGCCCTTTCATAGTGTGACCAAAGACATCTCTATTTATTTCAACTAAAATTTCATCTGGATTACCATTTCTTTCCTCTAGTTAGATACCCACACAGCAGGCAGCAAATGTCTTTTTATGCCACAGGTAAAAGAAAACCTCACAGGTTCCCTGGCACTTTAAAATCAGAGACAGGATTGCTGACTTGTGCATTTGCAGAAGCTTCTCATGCCATCTTCTTGGAAATATAAGGCAGCTGATCATGTAGAAGTTTTGAGAGTAGTTGAAGTACGTACTGGAAGTGAAAGATTCATAGCAGAATCTGAACTCCCCCCTGCTACACTGATGGAGCCATGTGTCAGATCCACTTGGTGTCATTTCCATACGGTAGATGGTTTGACTCCTCCTGGCAAAGAAGTTTCCCTTTTGAGTCTGAGTTTCTATAACTTAGCATTTTAAAAACTAGGTTCTGTCTTCACCCATGCCTGCCATGCTCTCTGATATTGGATTCTAATTGGAAGTCCAGCATCAGACATCACTATGCATCCCCGAGCACCTGACTTGCCCACAGAATAAAAATAAAGCCTCGAAACAGTATGAGCATACTTCATCACTTTGGAACCACAGCCCCTGAACTCAAATCCTCCCCTGACAGGCAATGCTGAGTTTAGAGTCAAAAGAAAAATCAGAAACTTCCAGGCACTCACCCCACCTCACTACACCATGGGAGCCCTTTCCTGTGGATCACCAGTTTCAGGTCTTGCAATCTCAGAATGGGAAGCCCTAGAATTATTCTCGTGAACGTGGCTGAGAGTTTTTGTTCATGCACGAGGAACGCATCTATTTTCGGCAATAATATTCACCCCCTGCTCATCTTGTCTACTGGATACTCCTTCTCCATCAGGGCTTGTCAATTTGAAGAGACTCTGAATCTGCAGGAAAGTCCTTTACTCTATAGGTCGGTGCTGTGGGCTTGGGGGAAAGACAGACACCAGCTGTACGTAGAAGCAGAATCTGCTGTGTTTAAAAAAAAGAAAAAGGAAGAAAAAGATGTGGAATTTTTCACTACGGATTAGTTAGTAAGCACAACTGAGCCTGATGATTCAACTCCAGGTAAATGCATAAACTCAAAAAGAAAAAGATAAGTGTTTGTGCACGGTTTGGGGAAAGAAATATGAGAAGAAAACTGTTCAGGAGATAAAAGATTTTCTTAGAGATGTTTTGGGAGTCAGGAGAGATGGTGGTTGCACCTCTGGAAGGTGCTATCTGCCACTTAATTGTTCACTTTAAAATGGTTCAGTGTGGGCCGAGCCCCAGTGGCGTGGTGGTTGTGGGCAGGACTGCAGCCCACAGGGTTAACAGTTCAAATCCAGCAGCAGCTCTCCAGGAGCAAGGCTGGGCTTCCTACTCCCACCCCATCAGTGATGCCACACACACACAAAAAAAAATAGTTCAGTGGATGCTGTATAAGTTTTCCCCCAAAAAATTAGTTTAATTAAAAAAGTAATGTTTTGTACAGGAGAGAGAAGGCTTTCTGCTTCTGTAAAGAGCTGTAGTCTCAGAAGCTCATTGGGACATTTGTACCCTGTCTTTTAGGGTCACCGTGAGTCGTCATTGACTCCATGGCAGTCATTTTGGTTTGGCTTGGGTTTGTGGTTTATATATATAAATTAATAATTCATTTTTCTGATCATTTGCCTGCATCTTATCAAAGTATCCATCTCGGAAGGATTAGGTGGGCAGAGGGGGCAGGGAGCAGAGCGTCTTATTCTCCCCTAGAGAGGTTAAGACTCTTTCTTGCTGAGAGGAATGAGCATGGTCCCCTGTGTCTCACCAAAAATATCTCCCCGCCATATCGACCCCCTGGGCGTTCCCAGGACTGTAACTGTTCTCAGGAGTAGACAACCCAGTCTTTCTCCCACTGAGCGACCGGTGGTTTCAAACTGCCAGCCATGTGGATCTCAGCCCAGGACTTGACCACTACGCCACCCTATGATGACCAGAACGTGCTCTGACACACATCTCTGGGTCGCCATTGGTAGCTCCCTTGCCTCCTCTGGACAAAGGCAAAACAACTGAATGCTCTCTGCTTTGCTTCCTGAGTTTGGTGGATGATGGCGTGTCCATATTTACTGGGAAGAGGGAATGTGCTTCCAGCAGCTCTTTTCTGACCTCTTTTCTGACATGCAGGTATATTGTGCATGAAGAGAACACCACTCAATTGGTGCCCTCTCACCCTTTCACAAAAGCCTGCCATGACACTTCTTGTTACTCTGGGAATATGTCTGCTTATGTAGAGCTCTGTCCTTCCTGCGTCCTTGTCCCAGGTTTCCTGGGACTTTTGAGACTGCGTCACACGGAGAACATAAATCCTCCTGTCTGTCAACCTGCAGGTCCACCCCACAGCCAAAGAGAGGGCAAGCTCTCTGCGCTAAAAAAAGCAACAACTCACATACAAAATGTCACTCTTTCTGCTTCGGATTGGCCCAACGCTCAGAAATAAATAGGCAGTTCAGAATATTCCACAAATACTCCTGCTATAATTTGCAATGTAGCTAGTGTAGTCTTATCTGAGGAAAAGCCAAATAGTCAGAGGGCTTCAGTTTGGGTTGGAGTCTCTGAAAGATGAAGAGAAGGAGAAGAGAGCTAAGCAAGGCAAAGAATAAGAATGGCCTGGTTTATAATAATTTACTCAAGAAAGATCAACTTTGCTTACCTAGCAGTAAATCGCTCAGACTTCTGTCCTTCTCACACACTGCTATCACTTACAGTTCAGCATCCTACTTTTTCTCTCTTGAAGACCATTTTTCACATGCAGTAAAAAAAATTATCCTGAGAATCAAATGATATGTGTACATTGGAAAGGAAAAAGATTGATATTAAAGTTTTGTATTGTTAGATCTATTGTCCTCCTGTGGAAGAGAATCATCATATTATTACTAAATCATGAACTATTAAAGGATATGGAAGTCCTTTAGGCATAATTTAATTTTTGTTTGTTTACTCTGCAAAGTTCATTTCTTAAAATATTCCCTTCCAGACATTCAAAACCCATTGTTTTACATAAGGTGTTGGGAAGAAGACAGGTTTTCATAAGCAAATCAGAGTTTGCACGTGGGAAATGTCCACAAGTGCTCATCCGCATGCATAGCCGCTTCCTTCTGACTTGCCAAAGCAAATCCTTCTCAGTCTTCACAAGGACCGGGGTTTGAATCCTAGGCTGTCTTCTCATACCTTGAAATGTGCTTTAAATTGATCATCCTAAAGAAGAAAAATAATCCCTTCATATAGCCTCAAGCTCACTGTCGTGAGTTGATGCCAACTCATAATGACTGTAAAAGACAGGGTAGTACTGCCCCTGTGGGTTCAAGTATCAGGTGTGCCTAACCCCATTTTAGCTCAAGGTGGCGTTAATCTCTTTAGAGATGTCTGACACTAAGTCCTAAACCCTCTAGAGGTCAATGCTTGCCTTGAGGTAACTGGATTTGCAAACTCTTTCCATACTTCCCAATAAACATTTCTATGCATCCTTATATTTACAATAACAGACATAAAAAATCAGTATAAACAGCATGGTCAGAAATCAAACTTAATTCTTAAAACAGTCAAGGTCTATACGTATTAAGCTTATCTATATTCTTATCTAAACTACTGTTTACATAAAGATATTGAATTAGGTCTCTGAAGGCATCAAAACAGATCCTTGCTTTCGGTCAAGCATTCTGACCTTCTTAACCATTGTCCTTGAGCAGAATCCCCATTGTATAAAGGAATAACCAAAGACAGTATCCAAACAAAGTAATCAAAGCTTTAACTTCCCACATTGTTTCCAGAAAATAACTCAGTAAACTGCATGGACATATCTGACTTCTGGCTAGCCAAAGAAGTAACAATACCACGAGGCACAAGTCAAACATACATATACTTTCCATCTTTATGATTTGTTCCTCTAGTTCCCCACTCCTAAGGTACCATAATGTGTTAGTCCGGATAGACTAGAGGAACAAATGTCATAGACACACATATAGATATAAGGAAAAGGTTTATATATAAGAGAAATAGGACATTTAGAAAGCATCCCAATTCCAATCCAGTACAAAGTCATAAGTCCGATATTAACCCATATGCCCGATATCAGTCTATAAAGTCTCCTTCCGACTCACGAAGTCACAGGTCAGTGGGTGCAGAATCCTGGCGCTGGCAGAGATCTCCCCATGGCTCCTTGCTTCCAGGACTCAGGGCCCATTAACAGCATGCTGCTCCCGCTTCAGAGGTCTGGCTCCATCAAGGCATGGCTGTGTGGTCTCTCTGATGGCTCCTCCAGTTTCTCGGATGCTGCCAGCTTGTCTTTTCCGTGATCCATCGTCTCTGAGAATAACTCCCAACAACTGGGGGAGATAGCTTCTCTTCTTCACAAGGGAAATATCGCAAGATTATCCAGAAGTCTCAGGAGAAAGCCATGCCCACATAGAGGCCTCATTGGCTACTCAATGGCTAGCTCCAGATTAACAGGCTAGACTCCACCCCTACATTTCAATCATAAAATTAGCATAAGTACATGACTGCCACAGGGAGGGTGGGAGAAATGATAGGTCATCACCTCCTTGTGGGTACAAGGAGGAAGAAAAGGTGCCAACATTGATTGTGACATTGACCTTTGTAAAATGTGTTAAAATTGTTCACTAAAGTGAATTAAAAAAGAAAAAAAGAAAATATCATGGCTTGGGTTAGGCATGCTTGAGTCTTTGACAACTTAAAAAATAAAAAAACTAAATGCCCATTGTATATACGCTGATATTGTTAATTGGTTGTTGGTTGACTTATTGCTTAGTTCTAGATATCTGTTGACTTCTGCTGTCTCCCCCTTTCTCTCTTCCAGTTTTGAAAAGGAAATCATATTACAGTTTAATGGAAGTAGAAGAACCCTTAACTGTGTTTTTTAACCTAGAAACTTCAACTTCTTGGTCCCAGAAATTGTTTACGTCAATAATTCCCTCTTTCTATTTTCAACATGAAAGCTCTCTGTCAATTAAAAACCAGGATTGAGTACTCAAACAAGCACAGTATTTTTGTTCAGTTAGAGAACAATACATTTCCTGACGCTCCCAAGATTATAAGACTATAGAAATATTTCAAATATGATGAATTTTTAATAATTAATATAACAAATTTGCAATTTTAAAGAATGGGGACCTTTTTGCTCTGGTTGGACATTTCCTTGAATCCATTCATACAATGAGAAAGGTTCCTTATGGGACAATGGCGGAGCCCTCAGAAAATTAAATAGGAGCATTATAAGCTTACTCTCTTTTCTTTTTCTGGTATATATTTTCTTCTATTCTTGAGTAATTCAACTCATCTCCTGGAACAGATTTGGGGGAGGAGGGGCAGCAGTGCATTCATAACCCCATAAGAAACCATGGACAGAACTCTAGCCATTGTTTAACATGGTCAAATCTTTCAGCATTTTAAATTTTTCTTAATTACCTACTACTTTCTGTGCCTTTTTTGGGGGGGGGGGTTTTGTTTTGTTTTGTTTTGTTTTGTCTTTCAATTTCTCTCTAAAACTGGTTGTTAACTGTACCACATGACATATCAAATTAGCAACAGAGATAATCTATAGACTGGGCATATGACTTTTCTGATGCAATTTAGTATCTGGCTCTTGCAGTCATCTGTCTGCGGCAGTTCGTTGTAACCTTGTCAGGAGACATGGGACGAGTCTGATGCTTCCCTCTCTGCCTTCTCTCCTTTATTTTGCTTCTTTCAATATTTATTAAGAGCTTCCTCTGTGCCAAGTGCTTTGGCAAAAGTTCAGGAGTGAATTCGACCTGATCCTGCCCTGAAGGAGTTTATAATCTAGCAGAGGTGTGGAGCAGAAATAACTAGAATGCTTATGCTAAGTGGCATACGAGTTGTATGAAGTGACAGAATATAGTTCCAGGTTTTTTGGAATTAAATAAAACATGAATCTCTCAGAAGAGCTGATCAAAGCTATAG
This sequence comes from Nesogale talazaci, assembly GCA_004026705.1. Taxonomy (NCBI): domain Eukaryota; kingdom Metazoa; phylum Chordata; class Mammalia; order Afrosoricida; family Tenrecidae; genus Nesogale; species Nesogale talazaci. The sequence continues at coordinate 25,132 of PVJH01003694.1, read as the reverse complement.
ATCTTCCTCAAGAAAAAAAATATATCTTTTCTGCATAGATTTTTAGAAGACTCACAGAACCTCTGGAGGATCGGGTAACTCCTCTGTCTTACATCAGTTATCTTGTCCGTCTAACATGAAGGGTTACATTTTCTATATATATTAGGCCATTTGTGGGGACAACAATAGAAAAATAATGGACTTATGCAATTAATCTGTTTGAAAATATTCCCTACATACAACCGGACCCCTGGTGGCATAGCAGTGACACAGTGGCCTGTCATCTGCAGAGTTTACAGTTTGAAACCACCAGGTGCTCCATGGGAGGAAGAGGGAGATTTCTACTCCTGCGAACAGTGACAGTCTCGGGACTGCACAGGGCAGTTCCACCCTGCCCTATAGGATTGCTCTGAATAGACATCGATTCCATGACAGAGAGTTTGGTTTGTACATACATCTGATTTGGGTTTCCTTCCCAAGAAACTCTAAGTGTCACTTTATAACATCATAGTCTTTCATGGGGAGGATTTAAAAGCATCGATTTTAGCCAATTTCAACTGAATCCATGTAGATGCCAGTGCTGTCTGTGGCTCAAGCTTATGATGTTGCTGATGTTTTAAAATTACTATTGAGACATTTAGAAGTCTATTAGGAGTCCAAGTGGTGACTGTTGGTTATACTGCTCACTTTAAGGTCACTGATTGCTCCACAGAAGCAAGATAAAACTATCTGCTCCTTACGATGTACAACTGTGCATTCAAAATTGACTAGGTGACAGTGGGTTGGTTGGGTTTAGAGGTGCACAGTCAGAAGGAATAGACTGGTACAACTGATCACTAGAGACACTGCTCATTTGCCATATCATGTGAAATATACCTCAGTTTCTCAACTGAGAAGCGGTTCCTGAGTAGCTGCATGGTCACCCACTTGTATGGTGCTACAGAAGCAAGACCTGACTGCCTGCCTCTGTAATGATGACAGTCAAGAAACTTACGGAGCAGTTCTCCTTTGTAACAAGTGGAATTGTCTTGAGTTAGAATTGGTCTATACCACTTTTACCTCCTAGGGACTTTGGATTAAAAATATTCATTTGCTGAACTCATTGACACCGAGTTAGTTCCAACCCACAGAGACACTATAAAACAAGGTAGAATTGCCCCACGGGTTCCCAAGATGATAGCTCTTTACGGGAGTAGAAAGCCTCACCCTTCTCCTATGATGTAGCAGGTGGTTTCGAACTGCTGACCTCATGATTAGCAGCTCAACATGTAACCCACGGTGCCATCAGGGCTCCACATAAAGTCAACTCCATTTTGGAAAATTCAGACTGGCAAAAGAGGTCATTTAAGAAGCAACTATTCGCACCTCCAAAGATAAGTTTTGAATACATTTGAGTAGACATCATACTATCCCAAAATCAAACTTATTGACCCCATAGAACAGTGGAGAATGTTGGAAACAGAGTTTCCAAGACTGGAATCTTGCAGAAGCCAACTCCCACATCTTTCCTCCATGAATCAAATGCTGACCTTTCCCTTATGAACCACATGCGGAATCATGACTCCTTGAATCCTGGGACCTACTGGTTCTGTGAATGCCTTCTTCTGAAATACAGCTTTTCAAAGGGTGGTGACTGGATTGCTGATAGTTGTAAGGTGCCAAATTGGTTCAGAAGGAAACACGATCCTGCCTGATCCTGCACCATCTTCCCCATCCTCATTCTTTTAACCACTGTCGCAACCCATGTCATCGATGGTCTCTATTGGCCTGGAACAATGGAGGAAGAGTGGATTGTGGGGCGAATTGCACCCATGACCAACTGACTGGCTCATTGTTCGTCAGATTAGAAGAACTCGATGCTGCCCCACTACCATTCCAGAGCATTTTTGATCAACGATTAACGAAGGAATCCTTATCAAAAGGGGGGAAGCTTAAAATTGAATTCTAAACCCTTATGGATTCCAGACACCCTCAAACTATGAAGTGTGGATGAATTTCTGATATCATCTAATATGTAAATCTTAAACCAAAACTAAATCCCTTGAAGTCTTTTTAAAAAAGAAAAAAGAAACAACTAATAGTTCAGTGTGACTACTAAAACATTGAACCTGGTGCTCTAGCATCTGCCTACCTGGGATCAAATTGACAACAGGACCCCAGCGAGGAGAGAATTTTTGATAATGGAGAGACACCCCTCAGAAAAAGGAGGGTGTGAATGATTGCACAACTCCACGAACATACTGAGTATTCCCAAATGGCTCACTTAGATGCAGTTGGATTCGTGTAAATCGTGTTGTGTAGAGGCTCAATAATGATCATACATTTATTAAAATAAGCAAAAACATGATGTATTCGTATTCCCACATACCTCGAACATAACTTCACAGAGTTCAGAAAGATTTAAACGTGCAGGAACTCGCTTAATACCACAGTCATTTCCATTTAACCAGTTTTCCTCCCCATCCACAAGTTGGTCATCTTCCCAGGAGCTCCCAATGAAAACCAAGAGTGATGTGGGTTGCTGAGCACAGGCCACAGGGCACATCTTCAAATAGCACCAAACGCATTGGACCAGCAGTTCGAAGTCTGAACCAGTGCCCATGGTCAGTCTCCTAAATGGCAGCATGACCTGCCTGTGGCCTGGCCACAGTTTTATCTTGGTGAGAAGTCTGCTTTCATTGCCACTCTCTGTGTTCTCCTCCAGAGACTTGAAAATAGGACATGCAGTCAATTGCTTTGCTGGTAGCCACGCAGAAGCCCTGGGCTCTCTGCACGTCAGAAAGGAGGACAGGGCTGACCTTATCAGGCCCTTACTGGCTCATGCTTCCGCTCTTGGAGGAAAAGAAATAATGTGGCTATACCGAATCATGATGTACTCTTTGTTTCATTTCAAAGCCAACTTCTGCCAGGAATTAGCCAGAAAAAAAAATATCTGGGGCTGGTCAATATTGTCTTCTGTTTAGGTATGCATCCAGAGAGCCTGGTGGACTCATCTGCTGGTGCCAGTTGCCAGGAAGAGTCGTGTTAACCAGTAGAAGGGTCTCAAGGGGACAGGTGTGAAAGACCCAGTCACCAGATCCTAGTAGGTGATGTTGGGATTCACACAGGTCTCCAGGGATCCGGTTCCAGTATCCATTCAGTCCCTTTGGCTTCCTGTGCACTGCATTTGGCCTGCCCTTCCTCACGGTGACCTGGCCCTGTCTTTCAGGATGACGGGGATCATTAAGGAACCACTTCCTTGGCCCTGTTCTATGAAGGAAACTTTTTTTGTTTTTGCAGCATTGGGGACTTCTTTTATAAATATCAATAAACACTTTATCAGAAGGTCAGTGAAGGGTGGGTATGAAAATTAAAGGCCTTTTCTTTCTCTGGCTTTATCATATTCTGCATCACTCTAAATCCAGTTGTGGTTCTACTGGAAGGACAGCACTGCTGGTAAAAGACTTTACGAATGTGGGTCCTGCAGGTACAGATTCTGGAAAGATGTGGTGGGAGCTGGATTCAGTGGTTGTTAGGGTCCCTCAAAGCAATGTCAACTCAAAGAGAACCGATGTGATAGAGCAGAACTGGGCACAGAGGATTTCTGAAGTTGTAACATCTATGAGATCCAACCACCAAGTTTATCTCTTGCAGGAACCTCAGGTTACATCGGACCGACTGACCTTTTGATTAGTAGATGAACTCATAACTACTGAGTTGCCAGAGCCCCTAACCCCTTCCTCAGAAAGAGCAAACCCTGTTTGCCATGGAATGGATTCGGACTCATTGCTACCACATAGCAACTTTCTATAAAAAGAGGGTGTCCTGGCACTCAGCCCCTGAGGGAGGAGAGGGCGGCAGGATTGAGCAGAAGAGGAAGTGGAGCTGTGACACGGAGCCTAGCAGGACCTCGGCTGAAAGATGCTCTGCCTTGAGATTGACCCTTTCAGAGTTGCCTCCAGTTGGCATGGCAGGCCCCATAATAGCCAATGCTTGGATGTGGGCTGTCCTTGGAACAGAGATGTCCTCTTGGAAAAGTGGCTCTCTTCTGCCTCAGACAATACTCAGAAAGGAAATCAGCCAAGAATGATTGGCTGCCGATCATTCTGGCTTCTAGACCAATGGCCCATACCCCTGTACTATGCTATAAAGAATAGCCACAAAATTAAACAAATAAATAAATTCTGACTGAAACCAGAAGTTTAAAATAGATATGGGGGTAATTGTTTGTGTGTGTGCTTTTGCAGGGTGCAAGGGTAGCGGGAAGGGTCGTGATATCATTTAAAGCTCCAAATTTCCTGCCACTGATTCATTTCAACTCATGGCAGCCCTACAGGACAGAGCAGATCTGCCTCTGTGGCTTACCAGACTGCAGACAGCCCCATCTTTCTCCTACAGAGTAATTGGTTGTTTTGTGTTTTGAATTGCTGAGTCTGCCATTAGCAAACCCAATGCATAACTACTCCCCTAGTGCCTCTTCAGTAAAAGAACAAAATAAAACTGACCGCCATCAAATCAATGCCAAGTCTGCAGGGCAGGGAAGACTTCCCTAGGGTGTCTCCAAGACTGTAGCTCTTTACTGGAGTAGAAAACTCTGTCATCTTCTCACAGAGCAGTGGTGATTTCAAACTACAAGTGGACCTTGTGCTTAGCTGCTCAATTTGTAACCAATATGTCACCCAAGGCGCCTTACTGAAAACTACCTACATCAGAGAGGAAGTACTCATTTATACAACATTTCATTCATAAAGAGTACATAATACTTTCAAATACCATCCTATCATCCTCACTCTTAGTATCTTATTACCTCTGATCATATGATTAAGAATGTAAACCTAGTAAAAAGTTTCTAGAACGAGGTCAAGGGCAGATATCTGCATTTGAATTCTGAGGGTACATTTCAAGATCCACTCTTGGATAATGTCAGTGACCGTGAGAAAACAGGCCTTTGCTTCTAGAGTTAATTGAGAGAGTTCAGACCCAAATTACTTTATCAGTCATTTAGTCAATGACATTTATTGAGCAAAGAACCTTTTATGCAACATTGTAGGGCACCACCAAAGAGAATAGAGATGATGAGTGTGACATTTGACTCATTTTTCATTGTCTAAAGGAATATTTTAGCCTTTTTTTCTCATTTAATAAGTGACATTATTCTTCCCATTTCATAGATGAGGAGCGTGAAGTTCAGAAGCGTAAGTAAATCTCAATAATTAAACCGTTAACCAGTGACATTATCATTCTAAACAAAACCAAATGTGGTTTAAATTGTAGCTCAGAGGGGCTTTTTTCACACCAGTGAATTCCTTTGATTTTTCCCCCCTCGGGTTATTAATATGTTCTTTACCTAATCACCTGTAGAGACTGAAGCCTACTCAGCTTGCCAGTGAAGTGATTTAGAGGAAGATTGACTATCCCTTGAGCCAAATAATCACTTTCTGGTCCATGGAGCTTTTCAAGGTTGTCTAAGACCCAACTGACTATCTGCTACATTTTATAGATAGGGGCCATTTTCTGTCCATCAGCTGTGTTAAAGATGTCCATGGAAAACCCCAATCCATTTATTTTCTGATAGAATATAAGCACCGTAATATAATATGTTAGAAAAATTCACCTTAAAATCAATTCTCACTGGTGGGAAGACTGGAAAAGAAAAGAAAGACCTCCTGACATAGTCAACCTTATAAACAAATCTTATTGGTAGGTCATTCTAGCGTCTTCCATGGCAGACATATTGGGGACTGAGATAACATGGGTCAGCCAGCAGGACCCTGAGCATCTTTGAAAAGGTATGTGCAGTTGGGTCTGTGTTTCTGTAGTGTCCAGTAGAGGACACGTGAGTTCTCCCGTAGGCCTTCTGCTCTGAGGTATGGAATTTATGTTTGGTCAACAAAGGGTGGGAGAACAACTGCAATGACCCTGAATGCTTTCTGAAGACTCTGTTCCTTCTCTTCTCCATGAACAAATGTCTGACTTGCCCCAAGGAAAATCAATGCCCTTGTGCACATAACTATTGGTCCTTGGTTATGGACCTGGAGAATGAAGTGCATCATGGTTTCAAGTGTTGGTTGAAACCACCATTTGTAATTTAAAAAAATTATTAGAGTAAAAAATAAATAATTGCTGTCCACAAGTGACTCATATTGAACAACGTGTCTTTCCTCTGAAGGAACCAAACCCTCTCAGTCGTCTGGACAATGGTTTCCTTTCCTCAGAGATGTCCACTGCCAATCAGTGTCAGGATGCCAGGTTTCTACTCAGACAAACAGACACAAGAATTTATTGTTTTTCTCACTATCTCCTCATCCATATTATTCCCATCTCTGCCCAGGCTTGTGCTGAACATTTCATGAGTAAAGAAAATAAACATGGTCCAGTCTTTTCATTATCTCAGCCATAATCAAAACACATATATGCTTATAATTTTATATGTTATGACACCTTGTTTGAAGGAACGGGGCAGGCAGAATTGTCAGAGGCTTGTTAGAATAATGATTGGGTTTCATTGTTTTATATTCACATGCAGCTCAAAAGTGAAAATGTAAGACATCAAGCTGCTTCGTCTTTGTGTTGCCCAGAGCTCTGATCTCTAGTCAAGTATCTGGGTCTGTTTAGGGCGTGGGCCACCTACTCCAGGTCATGTAATCTGTTGCTGAGGCTGCTCCCCTACAACTGCCTTCCAAGACTGCTCTGTTTAAGACCAACCTAGTACCCTATTCGGGGAGACCTGGAGGTAAACATCTGGACAGTAGTTTGAACCCATGAGCTCCCACATTATCAGCTGCTCCTCTGGAGAAAGCTTTTTACTCCAGAAAAGAGTCACAGTCTTAGACGATTCTACTCTGCCATCTGTGGTCACTATGAGGCAGAGTTGACCCCAAGGCCGTGAGTTTGGCTTTCTGGAATACCTCATTGTGCCCAGTACCTTGGAAGTGACTTTCTAATTAATAAGTACTTTATGGGTTAAGAAAGGACTTTAGGAGATTATTTCATTTTAAGTCTTGACTTCAGAGAGCTAGAGATAAACCATCCCAGAAAGGAAAAGACCTAGCTTTCAAAATCACCCAGAGGGGAAAAAAGGCCATTTCTCAGCTTTCCATAGTAATTAGCACATACGTTTTAAAAGATCATAACTTTCACAGGCAGAAAATAGATCTCTCTTGCATTTCTAAGAGGCTCCTTTTGTGGCACCTTAAATTCTTAGAAGCCCCAAACTCAGCGTCATCAGGTCGATTCCAATTCAACGCAGCCTTAAAGGATACAGCAGAACCATCCCTAGGGGTTTCTGAGCCTGTAACTGTATCAGACAAAAAAGTCTCATCTTTATCTCTTTGATTGGCTGGTGATTTTGAACTGCTGGTCTATGGTTCACAGCCCAGTTAGGAACCCCTTACACCTCCAGGGCCTCTCTAGGAGTCCAGGAGATATGAAAAATGACTTGTGGATTGTCTTCACATTCTGTAAACCCACAACCAAACCCACTGCCAGGGAGTCGACTCTGGCTCATTATTGTTGTTGTTCTGTCAAGCTGGTTCCGACCAACTGTGGCCTTTGTACAGCACAATAAAATATTTCCTGGTCCTGCACCATCCCCATCAAAGCTGTCACGTTGGAGCCGATTGCAGCCACGGTATCTCTTCATCTTCTTGATGGTTTTCCTCTCTTTCCAACCCATAGCAACGCTATGTAGAGTTTCCCAGATTGTGAACCTTTGCAAGGGTAAACACCTTTTTCCCCTGAAGCAGGTCATAGGTTTGAATCCCTGACCTCTATATTCCAAAAGAACCTCCCAATTCCCCTGCTCCCCCGTCATTCTCTTCCATTTTAGCTACCTGGTTCATTTTCAAATTGTCTGCCAGCATAGCTTTTTTTGTTGGGTTGGGTGGGGTTGGCTGGATGTTTGTTATTTAATCTCCATGTCTCAGAATGCAAGGAGAGCACAGAGGAATCATGTTCCTGAGCTAGAGTCTATCCAAAACCTGGGCAAGAACTCCCCTACCTTCATAACCGAGCAAGTGCAAAGTCCCATGAGCAGTTTAAGCCCAATAAAGAGCTTGTCCAGACCTCAAGAACTAAAAGCAGCATGTCCTTTAACTAACGTAGACACAAATGAAGTTTTCCTTTGTTGCTTTTCCTGTTCCAGCTTATTTTTCTTCCATTTTCAAAGTCACCAAGATTGTGGCCTGGAAAATACATTCATTTACTTCCAAATAATGTGTCAGCCAAGGTTGCAGGTGGCAGGAAACAGACCATATTGCAGTCTCAAGTGAAGGTCATTTGAGGAGCATGTAGCAAAGAGATGTTTTACCAAAGGGCATCAAGGGAAAGGCTACCAGATAAGGCATCTTTGGTGAAACTGTGGGCTAGCTGTTGAGTTGCTGACCACAAGATTAGGGTTCAAATGCACAGCTGCTTCATGAGAGAAAGATGAGACTGTAATGATTGACAGTCTGGAAAAAAGCTATAAAATGACCCTGAATCAGAAGCTCCCATGAGAATAATGGCATTAGGTTTTATTTGGCTTATGTTGCTCACTCTCAGGCCTAGAGAATTGGGGAAACCAGAACCCAGACGCTGAGAGGACAGCATAGGAGAACTTCATGACAAGACCTGAGACGGCGTCTGAGGGTGGCCGTGTGACTCCATAGCCCGCTTCTACCCCTTGGGCCAATCCCAAGTGGAAGCAGGGCCAAGACAATAGGGGGAAAGGATAGGAAAAATAATTAGCTCCTTACAAAAATGATATTTCAGGTACAGCCAGATGCACCTTTCATGGCAAAGATGATGAGACTTTGTCTCACATACTTGGGACATGTTGTTAAAAGAGACCAGTCCCTGGAGAAGGATATCATGCTTTAAAGTAGAGGTGCAGCTGGAGTAGAAAAGGGGAACCAATTTCAAGGATCTACATATAACCTCCTCCTTGTGGTATGGACAACAGGGAAGTGGGTGAAGGGATACATCAGACAGTGGATGATATGACAAAATAATGATAATTTTTAAACTATTAGGGGTTCATGGGGAAGTGGGAGTGGGAAGGGAGGGGAAATATGGGGAGCCAATACCGGGAACCTAAGTAAAAGAAGGCTATTTCGAGAACGATGATGGAAACACATGTGCAAATGTGGTCTGCATATAATTGATGTGTGCATTGATCGTGATCAGAGTTATATAACCCCCAACAAAATTATTTCCCAAAAAAAAGATAGTAGTAACCCCCCCCCCTGAAAAAAAGCTCTAACATTATTTTGACTACTACTGCATGAAATAAAACCAAACTCTTCTTAAAAGAAAAAAAAGTAGAGGTGCAGTTAAAAAGAGGAAGGCCCTTAAGAAGATGGACTGACACAGTGACTGCCACCATGGGGTCAATTTTAAGGCACAGGACCAGGCAGTGTTTCCTTCTGTTGCGTATAGGGTCCCTCTGAGTCGGAACCATTCGGCTTAGTGGTGGTAGAGTGGGTTACTCATTGGAATGCCAACCACAAGGTTACTTGTTCGAAACCAGCAGTCATTCCAGGGTAAAACGATGACACGTTCTGCTCTTGCAAAGATGCACAGACGCAGGAAACCCCAAGGATAGTTGGACTCTATCCTAGAGGTTCACCATGAGTCAGAAATGGACTCAGTGGCGGTGAGATTTTTGGATACAACTTAGTGACTTCTTTGTTCGGAAAGCACAGTATTTCAGCAGTGAGATTGTAGCAGAAAGAGCTAAGTGTTCCTGGAGGTGAAGCTCCAAGTTTGTTCTAATTTGCTGAGGTCATTTAAAATGACTTATCCTGGCACAATAAAGAATCAATAGTTGAGTACGAACTGGAAGTTGCCATTGATTTTGGGGAATGCCATCCTCTGGTGCATTATCTCAGTCTTAATGCTTCTCCCCTCAAGGGCCGGGACAAGCCTCAAGTCTCCTGGCAGAGTTTGTTGCACCAATGTTAATTATTCAGACATTTTACCCTTTCATAGTGGAAAGGGCAATGACTTTTCAGTCTTTGATTTTTGTCTCTTCATGAATCTGCCATTAGTCTCCTGCACCTCTACTGAGATACAGAACTATCTTTCCTATCAGAGGCACATGGTCAATTGGTTTTTTCCTGGTCCCTACCTTCGAACCACATATGAATGTCTTTCTGCCTCTATTTTTTATAATAATGAAAGCAATGTGTTCCTGAAAGTCTGACATCATTTAAAGCTTGAGAACCTGGCATAAGGTTATTCTTATCTCAACCCTGTTTTCATCCTCTACGGACTTGGTGACATGCAAGAGCGTCTGCTAGGATCACCTTTTTACCGAGGGGACATTAGTAGCATCATTTGCCACTGGGTTGTTACAAGTCATTAAAGAACAGCCGATAAAAATGGACAGGTGTTGAAAACAGTGACATGTTGTTTTTCTTTTGGTAACTGTGCCCTTTCTATACACGAACATTATTTATCTGTTTCATATATCTGTGTTGAGCTTAGCCTCTCTGGTTAAATATATCTAGAAAAACAAAAATAGAATACTACTTTTTCCTACTGAAAGAAAAATGGGAAGGTGGAATCTCCCTTCTCTATTTTCCCCCCACTGTGACATATGAAAACTTTTCACTAATTGGCATGGAGTAGAGACAAAAAAAGATTCTCAAAACATTTTTAAATTGTTTGAAATTTGGTTAACCTTCTTAAATAAAGAACCAGATTTGTTCTCTTTCTCAGCTAGCTACTCTCCATGTTTGACTCTATTTCATGTTAATGGAACTACTACTCCATAGCTCCTGTGCGCCCTAAATAGATTAATGCTTTTTCCAAAGATGCTTGGTTATTATCTCGTGGTTGGCAAATAGCCATTGGGAAATAGCTGCACTGACCCCAGATAGAGCAAAGGTTGTTGCTGTTGAGGTTGTCACTTCCTTCCCTCTCAGCCACTCGCAATACTCAGTGTGAAGATGATTGTCATCCCGGCTAAAGTAGGTGGCTTAGGTTCTTCAAGAAGTTTCTCTTTCCTTTGGTTCTGACACACACACACACACATACACACACACACACACACACACACACCTCCCTATAATTAAAAATAAACCAAACCTTCGTAATGATTAAGACCAGAGTCCCCATAGCTGTTCTTCATTGGCTCTAAGAATCTGTCTTTGTGTGAAATATTTATCATTTTCAAGGATCAGTTTCCCATTTAGCAGCTCACTGTGAGACCTACAAGAGACAATATATGAGAGACAAAGTACATGACCTTCAGGCTGTCCATCATTATTCAGAGACTATACTTCAGTATAGTCACCAATATATTGCTTACCTTGTCTTTTGGTACTCTTAGAATTGGATTAGCTGGCTGGGATTTGGCAACAATAATGGATTAACTTAATCCATTCCCATCCAATGACATACTTACATTTTGTAAAGACCTATTAGAAACACTAACACAAAGAAATGTTGGCAGTTTGAGAGACGTTATGCCTTCAGGTTGCCATCAACTCACCTGCCATGAGAGATGGAAAATAACTTGGATGCTACACAAAGACACAGAGTCTTAGAGCCAATAAGGAACAGCTATGAGGACTCTAGTCTTGGACTTTATGAAGGTTTGGTTTATTTTTAACCACAGGGAAGTGTGTGTGTGTGTGTGTGTGTGTGACAGAACCAAAGGGAAGAAAAATTTCTTGAGGAATCTAAGCCACCCGCTTTAGCCAGAGTGACAGTAAACTTCACATTGAGCATTGCACCCTGCCCACCCTGTTTCAGAACTGATGAGAATGAATGAGAGCCCTGCAGTTTTAACTGAGGATGCTCCAGCTTCTTTTTTCGATACAAAGGATTTCTGGACAAAGACTTAGTTAGACATCCAAATGTACCCTTGGTTGTCTTTAGAAACTTTAAGGGGAAAAATAATAAATTGAAAATATGGTCCTCATTAAAAAGCAGATAAAGGATTAGCGCCTCTCTCTTGAGGCTATTCAAGTAGGTAGGTGAGAACATCATTCATTCACTTAGCAATGCTAATGGATTTCATTTATCAGTGAAATTATGTTCATTACAATCAACTCCTGATTCTCTGTGGTGTGCAATGCCAATGAATTGTTTCTCTCTCAAGCTACATGTCCATTATGGGTAAGCAAAGGGCTCTATTAGTAACATCCTCATTCCAGGATCCAGACTGATGAAGCTACCATTATCTGGAAAGATGCTGGACAGAACAGCCAAAGGAAGAAGAACTGTAGAGGTTAACAAGGCAATTAAATGCTCTGGCCCAGATGCAATATACTTTACTCCAGTCCCAGCTAAGGTACATTGCATTCCATACATCACCACAAGAGGGTCAGGAAATACAACCCTTCTAAGGCCTAGCAGGCAGAGGGTCAGAGATGCTTGTTTACAGTATCTCTGGCAACCATGTTGACTAGATGGACCATGCTCTTCATGAGGTCAATGCTCAATGACCTCTTAGTGAGGTCAAGCTCACTCTCTCCCTTGTGGTCCACAGGTGCCCTCCAAAGACACAGACACATAAACTAGCAACTTCCAAAATATTTATTATGGTCCATGACCAAGGATACATGAAGCATGTTGTAGGGGAGTCCTAACTCAAGACATGAAGACTCCCAAGCAGGCCTTAGAAGAAGTAGTGCTTATGATGTGACCTGTAGAAGGCCTACATTGTTTGATAGCACCCACCTTAGTCTTGCTAATAATACAGGTATCATGTGTCAACCTAATAAAAAGGTGGTGTGCTGTGTGCTTGGCAGAGGGAACACTATATGCAAAGGTCAACAGTGGGCTCTTGGGGGAGTGCTTAGAGAATTCACTTAACCTTTTGTCCTAACTGATCATTTGTTCAATGTGTTACTCGCATTATCTCTGCTAAGATATGCTTTCATTTGTCTTTATTTAATTACATCTCCTACTATCTATAAAGAAGTCCTGGTAGCATAATGTCTACTTGTTGGTCTGCTCGCTGCAAGGTTTGAAACCATCAGCTGCTCTGAGAAATAAAGGCAAACCTTTTGGTGGCAGTGAGTTTTACTATCTGTAGGATGAGCAGAGTTAACAAGCTTGGCTGCTAACCAAAAGCTCAGTGGGGTTAGTTCATGTTGAGGCTTCTCAGAAGAAAGACCTACTGATTTACTTCCAAAATGTGAGCCAAAGAAATCCCTGTGGAGTACAGCTCTCCTCTGATACACATGGAGCTGTCATGCACCGGAATTGACTCCATGGCAATTAAAAAAAAAACTATCCATAAAAGGAAAAGAAAGTAGTACATAACATATGTTTCAACCTGTAAACTCATGTGTATGTTCAATCCAATGGAATATCATTGCACACACATAAAAAGAAGAAGGAAGAAAGGGGGAACGTAGAAGAGGCAGTGAAATAATTTTGTGTAATACCATAATGGTGGACACATGACATGTGCTTGCCAAAACCCAACCCAAAAGATAAGCCTTAATGTAAGCTATGGACTTTAGTTAACTCTAATTACAGATATCGATATTAGTCCATTAGTTGTACCAAAAACAAGATACTAGTAATAGAGAAACTGGGTGCATGGGAGTATATGGAACTGCCTGTAATTTCTGAACAATTTTTATGTAAACCTAAAGAATTTTGGGGGTTTTGTTTTTGGTTTTTTTTTTGGGGGGGAAGGGGTGCATCACTGCCTTCTGGTGGTCATGGGAGCTACCCAGCCTTGCTCCTAGAGAGCTGCTGCTGGATTTGAACTGCCAACCCAATGGGCAGCAGTCCTTCACTCAACCACTACGCCACTGGGGCTCAGCGAAACCTAAAGAATTTTAAAAATAAAAAAATTTAAATAAAATCTATGCCAAGGAAAAAGAAAAATAAAAAGCCTACATTGGATGATAGCACCTACCTTACTTGCTAATAATATGGGTATCAGGATTTTACCCACATGCTTCTGTTTCAATGACAGACATTCTTAGCCTCTTTTACCCTCAGATATGTTTTTTGTTTTTTCTTCAGGACAGCTGACCTAGTGGCTTAACACAGAAAGTCTGTGTTAGACTTCACCTGCCACCTGGATTAACATTTAATTGGATAATGTGGTTCTTTTGTATCATAGCACTGTAACGATTGCACTCATTGATTGAATGCTATTACATGCAAGAGATGGCAGTAAAAGTTTAACATGCATCATACTAATTTGCTTTCATAGTCTAATGTTTAATATCCATTGAGTCAGGAAATGATTCATATGATTTATTTTATTCTCACAACAAATCTGTAAAGGGGTGAGTATTGGGCTGCTTCCTATTCATTTGTTTTCTTGGAGCTCACAGATGAATGCAAAGTGACAAGCTCATAAATTGGGGTAAAAAATTTAAATACTATTTGAAGTGTTAAGATTATGGAAATAGTCATAATAAGAAAACCTGAAATAGGTGGCAAGTATCTGTACTCATTTCCAGTGCTGCTGTACCTCCTGGAAGCATGTCTCCTATTGGATACAAATGAACAAGGTTCTCCAATCACAGCTCTGGAGTGTCATTTTACCCAAGATCTTGAGTGACCTCAGAATATCAGCCACCTCTAAGGAAGAATTTAGCTCCCCCAGATTCCTGAGTCTCCTGTGAACACACAGGAAAGATGTGGCCCCTGCTCCCTGAATCCTTCAAAGGACACCTTCTTAGGGATACTAATTGTAAAACCCCATCATTTGCTAATCTTTAAAATGCAGAGGATAATGTGTTCCTCTCACTTCTGATCTTTTCTATTAAGCTATGTTGTATGTCTTGCTAAAATGCATTCATTTATTTAACAATCAAAGCTTACTGCTTTGGTTGGCAGAGTCGCTGGGGTTTTCCCACCGTCATATAGTTGGGTGTGTTGTTGTTTCTTTTTCTTCATCTAAATTGCCCCATAATTTTCTATCTGCCTAAAGTCATTCTAAATGTCCTCCTACAGATTTCATTTTCTTTGAAAAGTAGAAAGAAGCACTGGGGCCTGAGGGTTCAACCCGTTCCGCCCTTGCTCCTGCTCAGTCATATTATATCAGGGAGAAGTCGTGAGTGGGTGGTGGCAGCTGGCATTCGTAGTACTTTAGTGACTTGAAAAATAGAAAGAAAGAGAAAATTCAATTCTAATTGCAAAACAATGAGCAGAAAATACAAAAGGAAAACCATAGGAAAATTAATTTTACTAGAAAATATCACAAAATTAGACCAGGTGATTAAAAGAAAAATTTGGAAAGAGAGTCGTCTTTCTAGTCCGTCTTCTGCAGAAAACATTCCTGTGCTCTGAAGCACTCAAGATGGTTGCCCTTGATGCCTAAGAAGAGTGGTATCCAGACTAACCAATGGTGATGACTGGGCTTTTAGCCATTTCCCATCCCTGCATATTCCACAGTCTAACCTTAATAACCCATACTGTATCTTCTGTGTTTAAGTAAAGTTTATATCATCTTCTTCAGAATTAAGATATTAATGAGGGAACTTCCAACCACCTTAAGTTCTGATACTTCAAGGTATTGAGACCCAGTGGGGAGTGAGTCAGAGGACAGAAGATATTTCTCATTTCATCTCACATACATTAACTGATTCTCCAAAGAGATCAGTTCCTGGAGAAAGATATCATGCTTTGACATCACAGTTTCACAGTGTAGGGGGCGTGGTAGTCTGAGTAGATTAGAGAAACAAATTCATGGAGATAGTCATATGTATGAAAGGGAGCGGTTCAGATGCAAGAGCAATTGAACATTGAGAAAATGTCCCAGCCCAGTTCAGTTCAAGTGCATAAGTCCAATATCAGACCGTATGTCTGACAGCGATCTATACAGTCCTCTTCAGACTCATGAAATACAGACAATGATGCTGACCGCAGGGCGATCATAAGCCAATGAGTGGGGATTCTTGTAAAGGCATGGTAAGCATCTCAACACTGGCAGGTGTCTTCACATGGCTTCTCCAGGTCTCGGGCTCTGGATCCATCAGGGTAGGTCCATGTGGCTTCTCCTCAGAGATGCCTCATAGGGAGTGAGAAAAGAGAGAAATTGTCTCCCACCTCCCAGGAGGAGAATCAGGACATTCCAGAATTTTCAGGAGAAGGTCATCCCCACAGAAAGGCCTTATTGGCTAAGCTCTGATTGACAAGCTAGACTCCACCCCCACGTGCTTAAATTGACCATTAGGTAACTACCACAGGAAGTTAGACGTCCAAATTCATAATGCTGACTCTAAAAGAAGGCTTTCTCTCTGTCAACTCTGGTGCAAGGTCCTTGATGCCTTTCAGCATCTGTCAGTCTAGCATTCCATAGATATCTCCATGTCACTGTGCAGCAGTCTTCTCCTGGATCTAGTAGCTTCACTTTTCATGGACCTCTGGACCAAAGTTGTTTCTGGACTCCACTCCAGAATCTTCTTTCTTGGTGGTAGTAGGTCTCTCTGATCTTTACTTGTTTCACTCTTTTTTTTAATCTTTTAACTGAAACCCACAGGGCCAGTTCTATCTAGGGAATCTGATGCCCATCCATTAGGAAAAGACAACAATAGCAACCAAACTCAATTCAACAGGTAGACCTGTCCCTGTGGATTTCTGAGACTGTAACGCTTTACCAGAATAGAAAGTTTCCTCTTTCTCCCATGGAGTGGTTGGTGGTCTTGAACTGCCGGCCTTGAGGTGAGTAACTGAATATGTAAACACTGCACTCCCAGGGCTAATCTACATGATTTTTATTGTGATGTCTCATAAATGTCTAAACATTTATGCTATGAATTTTCTAAATATCCCTTATGTTTCTGTTCACCCAGTACCATGTGTTATTATACAGATAGATTCAAAGTAATTGAATGGACTTTCATATGAAAGGAGAAAAGAAAAGTAAAAGAAAGGTGAAGAAATTCCATTTGAACTTGGCCACAGGTTCATAAAGGTCCTGAATATACATTTGGAAATGATCACCATGTGAAACCATTCCTTCACTGGAAATCAAAATAAAAGTGAAAGAAGAGGGGGGTTTATCACCAACTTGAAAGATTTTTTTAAATCCATTCCTGGATCGGGCTGCCTCTGAGTGTAGACTGTGTCCTGTCTCTCCCATTTAGAATTTCTGCATGGGGCTCTTTCAGGCCTCAACTCTAAGACATAATCTAGGAGTTGCCATCTTTGCTGATGCACTCTGCTCATGGCTCATAGTGTGGGGCTGAGTTGATATGGACTCTTTCCCTTTGAAAGAAAAACACCGGGAGATTGCTTGGCTCCATGCCATGTCCTCACTATCAGGCATAATATTCAGCACAAAATTACTTCTTAGTAGTACCTTGCTTCCTAAAAGAAGATGAGAGTAAAGTGGATGGGGGTCAATCAGAGAAACAAAATGAGTAATAACTGTCTGAGTTTGGAGAAAAAGACAGACTAGATTGACTTAATGGTCAGTGTAGAGCTGTTCAACTTTGGTACAAGACCCTACAGAACACAAGATAATTATATAGCAAATCATCTTATGCTCACTTCTCCTGCAGTTTCATTGTTGAGTAACAGGTGAAGACCTGGAACTTGCATGTAGCAGAACTGGGATTGGAATCCACTCCTCTCACTTGAAACCCTCATCTGCTAGCTCCAGCCTCATAGAGAGAAAGTGTGATTTTCTCGGCAGTGCACATAAACATTAGAACAGGAATCATTGGCTTCTATGGTCCTCTGAGTTTCAGACTCATATGGACACCTGCTTACTAAGCAAATTCCTGCAAGTTGTTCAGATTAACCTATGTATATCTAGATGCCTCTCTTCATCCACGCTTGCTTCTTTTCCACTGTTGACTATTTAGTAAAGAGCAGCCTAGTCATTATCAGTGTTAAACCAGAAACCCTGGCATGCTCCTGAAAGCCTTCCTCACTCTTTCTTGTCATCAATCATCATATCCTTTGATTTGCCTCCTCTGTTCTCCCTAAACCTGACTATAGCTCTCCTCTACGACCATCCCTTGTCCAAACTGCCTCAGGGCTGCCACCACAGTAACACAGACCTCCTCACGAGGCACCCTGTGTCCACTGGGGCCCTCTTTTAGTCTGCAGGCAGGATCATCTTCAGAACTTTAAATCTGACTCTTAAAGGGCTTCTATGACTTCATAGTACCTCAGCAATTCAGAGAAATCCCTGCAGATCTCAAGACCTGCTATATTCCCCTTTTACCCCCACCCCCACCCCCGTCTACATCCCCATGCCCCTTCCAGTTCTCCTCTCATCACCTGCTAAGGCTATCCTCCCATCCTGGGGCCATCAATGTTCCTTCCATTCCCTGAGTATCTGCCCATGCTGTGGCCTCCACTTAGAATGCTCTGCCCACTTTTCGGACCAGCTCAGACCTATCACCCCCGCAGTGTGCCTCTCCTCTGCTGCACTTGTCACAGTTGCAGTCTACTAAATTGGCATCTATCCCTGCTTTAGACCACAACTTCTAAAGGTCCAAGATCCTTTTTCTGGTTTCCAACCCAAAAGAGTACTTGTGATACAATAGGTACTGAAGTACTCCTTGACACACGTACTTTGAAGTAGATCTGTTTACAGGACCAATGCTCTCTGTTACTTAAAAATAGTCAAGAAGTCAGGAGTCCTGGCGGTACAGTGGTTAAGCACTGGGCTGCAATCTGCAGTTCAAAAATAGTCAAGAAGTCAAAGGGAAATAAGCCTGCCTGGATATCTGTTGACAACTTAGACTGTATGTATTACAACATTATTCATTAACAAACTCAATTCCCTCATTGAGTGTGTGCAGTGGAGGTGACCACACATTATACATATGTGAATAATGTTATACTCACACCCGCCTAACCCAGGTCTGGAAAACTCCATTCATTTGCAAGAGTTCCATCTTTGTCCTCATCAGTCGCTCCATAATTAAACTGCTTTTAGGAGAGCCAGCTTAATTTCCTCCTGTTACTTCAGTGACTCTTAGAAAGCACGTGTCCTCACATGGAGAATTTACATTTGCCTGAGAGTACTGAAAAACATTACATTTGAATACTGTCTAATAATTTGGAATGTTTGCTTTTAATCCTGTTTGATTATGAAATGATTAGTTAATTAAACTGGCAATTGGACAGGGAGATGCACAGAAGTGAAATTTCCCTTCCATCCTTCACCCTCCCGGCCTTACTGTAAGTAGAGCATCTGAATGATTGCATTAATGCATGCTGAAAGCGTGCTTTGCATGAGGTGTTTATCTGAACTGAAACCTATTTATAATAGGGCAGCACTAGAACTAAAGAAGCTAGAAGCCTTAATCGTCATCCCAAAGTCAAACTCCCAAGACTTAGGGGACATAGAACTTCCCCTAAGAGTGATGGGAACATTTGGGGGATTAGTTAAATGTGATGGTCAGTCAGCATGCTGAACATAATTAATGTCACTAAACTATACATGTAATTAGTGTTGATATGGGAAATGTTTCATTGCATATATATTGGTCACAATTAAAACAAAACCCCACTCTCTAAAATGAATCGCTTTTTTAAATCATCTTGATCTCTTAAGTGTCTTTTATCAAGCTATCATTTATAAACCTGTGGAATTAAACTGCCTCCAAATCTTTATGGAGGTATGGAAATGCTCCACGTATCAGGAGGTGGTTTTAACTGAGCTCCCCTTGCAGCCTGAAACCCCATAGCATCAAGGACCTGGGAAACTAAGGATTCTGTTGAGTAGGTCTCTTGGGGACCTTTCCTTGGGTAGCTGACTGCACATATGATGTGTCAGTGCTTTCTCAGTCTAGTAGTGTCTGTCATACACTTGGGGAAAATGCAAGGTGTAATTGTTTCCCCTTTGTTCGCAATCCAGGCTCCCCAAACACCAAAGCCCCAGTGTCATCATTATGTTTTCTTAGCCTGAGCTGATAGATAACCGAGAGATTGTAGAATGTCCCACGTCCATCCTAGAGCATTTAATCATGGAACATTTTGAACCAGATTTCTTTCACTGACAATTAGCTAAAGAGGCTAGAAGGCTTAGTGCTTAGCTGTGACTTGTAAGGTAGAGTCCTGCATGTGCATGTGTTTATACCATTATCACTGTCTGGATTAATGCACTGGGGCAGATGGGGGATGTTCCTTTCCTCTGTTTGATTGCAGAGCTTGCGTTCTTTCCTGTATTCATGGCTTAAGAAACTTTTCTTGTGAATTAGACCTCCTTTTTTTCTTCTCCCAGTTCCTATATGTTTTGTAATATAATATATAATGAACATGTGCATATAATGCATACAGCATGCATCAGAGACTAAGTTCAGGTGGTTGTGCAGTTTGCAAAAATAAATTGTTTGCATCGATATGTGGTTGATGCCCTGGTGACATAGTGGCTAAATAAATTAGGCAACTAACTGCAAAGTCAGCAGTTTGAAACAACCAGCTTCTCTGCAGGAGATAGGCTTTCTATTCCCATAAAGAATTACAGTCTCAGAAACCCATAAGGGAAATTCTTCCCTAACTTATAGGGTCATTATAAGTTGGAATCAACTCAATGATTCCAGTGAATTTGTTTGTTTGTTTATTTGTTTTTTCAAAGTTGTCTCTTACTATTTCATTTACTCTGTCCCCTTGTCTTGATGTTATGGCTGTATTTGATCATCCTGGAGGATGTTACGTGTCACTGTCTGGTTCATATTTTTATTGTGTACCTGCAGTTCCGTAAATTAAATATGAGTGAGTGGTTATGGCCAGGAAATCAATCTTTAAATAAATTAATATTTCAATGTCAGTTGTAGAGCTATTTCTCCATTTAATGTGTGTCTTGGCTTAGTGATGGAGAACAGTGAATGTATCATTTTGGAAGAACCTAAATCAAAGTGGAAAACATGAAAGAAAACCAAAAATGCCATCAGATTTTCTTAGGTATAGTATTGGAAAGAACCAATGATTTGTGGGAATCAGCTCTTTTTTTTCCAATAATTTTATTGGGGGCTCTTACAGCTCTTATAACATTCAATACATCCTTTTTATCAAGCATATTTGTACACATGTTGCCATATTCATTTCCAAATATCTTCTATTTGAGCCCGTGGTATAAGCTCCTCTTTCCCCCTCCTTTTTTTATATAAATCACTCTATTGGGGGCTCACACAACTCCCATCACGATCAATATATACATCAATTGTATGCAGGCCTCATTTGTACACTTGTCATCATCACTCTCAAAACATCCTCCCTTCATTTAGGCCCCACCAGCTCCTCATATTTCCCATCCTTCTCAACTCACCCTCCCCCCATGAACCCTTAACAATTTACAAACTGTTATTACTTTTTCTTATCGTATACTGTCCAATGTGTCCCTTCACTCACTTACCTGTTGTCCATATCCCAAAGAGAGGTTGTATGTAGATCCCTGCAATTGATTCCCCCAGTTCAGCTCTTTTAAGTCCAATAGTGGCACTTCTACTTCCTTTCATTTCTAATCACGTCTTTGTAATGAGAATCCACTAAAATGTGTATTATCATGTCTGATGTTACTATAAAATATAGAATGCACCATTCCATGTTAATTTCAGATAAGCAGTGATTTTTTTAGCATAGATACAGGTTGTGAAATATTTGGGATATACCTTTTCAAAAGTTTTTGTTGATTATGTGAAATTCAGATTTCACTGTGTAGCCAATAATTATACTCACTAGATTTGGCAGCACTGCCAGGAATAGACAATGTCTAAAAAAGTGTAAATGAGAAGATTTAACATAATGCTCAACACATGATAAGCATGTTACTCCCTTGCCTTGACTAGGAATTTATCAGTTATCATCTGACAGAATTTTTTTTGGCTGTCTAAAGAAATGGTTTAAGGCGTGAAAGGTTTAGCACCAAAGACATCTTCCTCCCCCCACAAAAAAAGAAGAGGTTTTCTGGACGATTGGGATTTGTTTTGTTGTTGTCTGATTTACTTTCGCTTTTAAACTTGGAGCTATCACAATTACTTCTGCAAAATCATTGCTAATCTTTAGGCCTCAGAGAATCTCTAAAATAACAATCATTCCTCTTCTTCATTAAAGCAAACATATTGTAAGGAAATGAAACTGTAATTCCACTATTCAGAGACAACTACTCATGAACATGTTGGTGTATGACCTTTTTGATGATTAAGGTGATGCATCAACTTGGCTGAGCCATGATTGTCTGTGGTTGGATTTTTATATAGATGTAATACAATCACATCCATGAGGAGATCTGCTCTGAGAAACCAATCAGTTGAGAGTTTCCTCTGAGGGGTAAAGAGCTTCTAATGTATGAGAGTTTCAGAACATTCATATAAAAGTGTCATTGTCTTCCAGTTGCCTTTTTCTATGAACTCTTTGAAGCATCCTCATGTGTCAACTTTTCTGGAAACTATTCTAGTACAACTCTCTTCCTTATTACTTGATCTGGCTATTCATCATATGACCGGGACTACTGGATCTTTGGATTTGAGTCTGCAGCTTGCTGTATGACTTGACACTCTTGAGGTTCCTTCACTTCTTCAGCCAGTTTGCCAGAGTCCGTTCTCTAACCTGCTCATCTTCAGCTCATCCGCCCCTGTGGCTATTCAAGTCTCAAGAAACCTTCAGCTTGACATTTGATCCATGGCTATGGGACTTGCCAACTCTACAGCTATGTGAGTCATTAACTTGAAATTGAACTTTCTATCTATCTATATATCTATCATCTACCTGCATGCATATACATATATATGGTAAGTAAAATGGAATTTAATATATATTGGGAACTTCAAAAGGGTCATGGGAAGTTTGGAACTTTGAATCCACCCAAAGGTTCCTCCGAAGAAAGGCCAGGAGATCTGTTACCCAAGTCAGTCATTCAGAGCCCGTGGAGCACAGTTCAACTCTGACACACGTGTCAGTATTAACTACACACAACTAATTCGACTCTCTTTTCATTGTTTTTATCAATGTACATATATACATGCACTTAAAACAAAAAAAAATGAATGGAAGGTATTATATCAGGTGCTATTAAATTGTTGTCTCCTAATGGTAAAATCAGGGAATATTTTTCTTAAATTTTCTTTGCATGCTTATCACATTTGACAAGTTTGAACATTGAATATATTTTGCTTTTGTAATTTTAAAAAATTCTTTAAAATATTTTCGTCTGGTTACTGTGGAACAGATACCCACACCCTTCTGAAAGGCCGTTCTTCTGACCCCACAGTCTCCCATATGTTAGCTGAGAGTTCACAACCACAGCGAGGTCCTTCCTGTTGTACCTGAGACAGAGTTCAAAGGAACAGTCACAAAATGAACCCCACCTAATGGAAAAGCTCTCTTCCTTCCCGTTGGCTTTTTATCTCATCATTATTCACTGGCCAATTTTCCTGATAGTTTTGCTCATTGGATGAAAAAGTGAGTACGCTAAAAGGGAACAAGGAAATCTTTAACGAATAGAATCAGAAAGATTTTTTAATGAGCTAAAGAGACCTTTCAAAATCGAAATGAAATGAAAAGAAATATTTCACAAAAAAAAAAGAAAGATTTGTTTCTGAGGCATATGGCTTGGCGTCCAATCCCAGTGTATTCACCCATGTACTGAAACTCTGCTCACTTGGAAAATGAGTCCAGCTATCAAACATCGAAGCAATTACACCATGAGCTCAGAGATAGCGGTATGTGTGCCTTATCTTTCTTTGGCTATTGTGGTAAGCTCATTATCCAAGACTTCTGTGCCTCCTTGGTTTCTGCTTTTTGTCCTGCTGTTAATTATAATAGTGCAGCTGGTAGTTGTGCTATACTGTTATAAAAGGGAGTCTTTTTATAACACATTCAAAAGCCAGGTAAACCTGTCAGTCTACTCATTTGCTAGGTAGCTTCCAACCAAGAGCAGAGCTGAAGCCCTTCTGTCCCTATATCTTTTCTGAAATACTGGCAAATGCTGAGTCTACTTCCCATTGTTATGGTTGCAGTTTTTCATGGTTCATGTCTCTTTGCTTCCTTGCATTGTTGCAGACTGGGCAGAGTGATCATAATCAAGGTAGCAATGGCTGAAATACATGAAATTCTTTTGAGCTGGCTGATCATGCACCAATTCATACCAGATTAAATCATAAATATGAACCAGCAAGATGTCATACACTCCACCTGAAAACCATACTATTAAAGATTGCAGTATGGCAAGAATCATTAAGAAGGAAATAAATGTGCTAGTATGTCTAGAAAGTGATTGATGATTTTTTTTTACTTGTTATTTGAAAACTGACTCTTAGGAGTCATTCGATGACTCACTGTCATGGAACCAATTGAGACGATTTTGACTCCCTGTGGCCCTGTGCAGCAGAGTAGAGCAGCCTCTGTCCGTTCCAGAGGCTGTAAATCATTAAATGAGCATATAGTTTCATCTTTCCCCCTGAGAGTGGCTGCTTGTAGTGAACTTTTGCTCTTGTGGCTAGCAGAGCAGGTTCATAACCTTCTGCACCACCAGGACAGGTCATAACCTTACTAGTACATTTTTTTGCCCATTTGTAGGCTTTATGTAAATACCAGGATTATTTCCTCAAAAGCTCAAGCAAAACTAACCTAAGTTGAGGAACATGAACAAGTTCAAATTGATAGATGATAGATTATTATTTTCATATCTCATACCTCTCACTGATTCCCTTCCCCCATGGTTTCCATTGTTGTGTGTTCATTCATTATGATCAGTTCCCTCTTCCTCCCCCTCCCCCATCTCCCCCTTCTCCCTACCCATCTGGCATCACTATTTCCATTCCAGCTCCAGGGTTGCCTGTGTATTGAGCTTCTTTCTCTTATCTGTGGTCATGTTCTGGTCTAATCCAAAATGAGAGTCATCACTTGAGTCATGGTGAGTGTGGGTGAAAAAGCCTCAAGAAACAGGAGGAATATTGTGTGTTTCAACATGATTCCATACTTTGAAAATCCCCAGAGCAGCCTGGGGGAGAGAGAGGGGCAAATTAAAAGAAAGAAACAAAATCCCCAAAGCATAACAACAGGAGTATTGGCAATGATAGAGGATTACGGAAGAGCGGCAGGATACAAAATCAACAAACAGAAGTCCGTTGGTTTGCAATATACATCGGGCAAGACCATGGAAGAGGAGATCAAGAAGGCAGTACCCTTCACAATTAGAAAGAGCAAATAGAAATATCTAGGAATATATTTAACTAGAAAAACAAAAGACCTATACCAGGAAAACTATAAAAACCTACTATGGGAAATCAAAAGCATCCTCCAGAAATGG